>JAOQMM010000171.1:18755827-18775033 GCA_027563515.1 Erythroxylum platyclados | reverse complement strand
TTATAAAATGAGTCGGAGGAAGAGTACGTGTAAAGGTACGCTTAATGTCCGGGCCATGGTACGGAAGAAGGAGGGGTCCACTTGTTTGTGAGTGCTGAACCAGAATTTTAAAAAGCTTGGTTTTGGTAGAAAGGTTTAGAGCTTGAAGAAGACAATAGCAAAGAAGATGGTTCTTCAAAGCGTGTGTAATGTGAAATCAGGAATTGAGGTTCTTGAAAAAGAGAATTGCACATTTGATATGCCGGGGCTACCAGTTGGAAGTTTGGAGGTCTGAGGTTAGATATATCAAAAGGGAGAAACAAATTTCATGTTTTTGAGTCGGAACATATATGTTTATAGAACGAGAATAGGTGATTTAAACTTGTAAAAGAGTTAGTTTTCTTAAATCAAAATTTAAATTAACTTTAAAATAAATATTTTTTAATTAATTACAAAGTTTTAATTTTGAATTAACCGAAAAAACTCAAAATTCAATTGAATTTAGACTTTTTTTATGATTTAATGTTTGATTCAACATTAAAATTTGAGCTATGACGATGTTATTTTAGAAAAGTTTTTAAAAAATAAGATTATTTTAAATAATCTTTTTTTAACTTAAGATCAAAATTACAATATTTATAGTAGTGATAAAGAACGTTTAAGCCACCGGATCGGGTTTCAAACCGGTCCTTCAAATCTTAACTTAAAATTCAATTTAGTTGAATCTAACTCATTTAAGGGCAGATCTGATCGAACATATTCTTCTACATATATGGTTGTGGAAGGCCCCTACTTTAAAAAGACACTACCGTCGCTCTTTTGTTATATGGTGCAATTGGCTGGGATTTGTCAATTTTGAAGTGCAATAGTTCATATACACAGGCACAAATTGCTGAGGATGCCAATTCTACAATCACACTACACAATAGCACTAAGTGCCCTGTAACATCTTGACGTAGATTCGAGGCAATTGATTATTATCATTTCCTTCAATTTCAGATAAACAGGAGAGTTTAGTATACATAATATTATAAGGGTTTCTTTTTAAATAGTGTAATTATCTTTCAAATATAGCCTAATATTAGTGTCTCTGATCAGAGCTAATGTGACTTTCTTACTCGAAAAAATTCTCAACTCATAATGACTACCAAAATTTCCGCCAACCCTCTATAGGTTATAGTGGACTAGACGATGCCAAAATCACCGCAATAATAACAATAAACCTTTACTTTGCCTCCCTACTCTAACATACTCCATAAATAATGAATTAATTAATTACCACGAAAGTCTTAGCTCATTTGAAAAATGTGTTGTATCTAATTATTAGTAATTATTCATGATTTAACTTTATAATAATTAAAAAATATTTTCAATAAAGTAAAATTTTTATTTGATAAATTGACTATGAATTACCACTAGTAAGTGTTTATGTAATCGAGTCCACTCGGTATTGGTATAGACTCTCTAGCCTTCCCCAGCACAGGTATGATCTCAGGAGGCTTCATATGGGCAATCCCTATCCATGTAGAGCTGGAGCTATGGAGCCTTTTCAGCTTCTGGGTCACAGGTGTTCGTGTGTTTTTCCTGACCAAGAAGTAGGATTCAAAAACATGAACCCAGGCTGTGGGCCGAAGATGTTTCCAATAGTCACAAAAACAAGTGGAAAAGTCTCATTTGTTCCCAGTGAAAATGACGTATCTCTGGATATTTAACAGGAACTAAGCTCTTACTTTGGACTGTGCAAGAGCAATTTGGCTTCTTTTGAGCTCAGGACAAGGATAACACCATCAACAAGAACATCGGCGCTATTAGCTTCAATATCGAGCATAAAGTTGCGAACTTTTTCAGTTTCTGAGCTGGCCAGCTGATCTCTATTATTATATGCATAACTATATTTCTTAACTGGTAGCAATCTGAAGTTGAAAAATATTGCACAGAGAAGAATTCATTCATCTTTCATGGAAAAAAAATAAGATTTGCAGACAATAATCATTAGCAGAAAGCAATCCTACATACAGATTGTTGACAATCTGATGATATTTAAGTTCTGATATTGAAATTTTGCTGTGAAAAACTCTGGTCCTGAACCGATGAGCTAACAACAGCCGAGTTCAAGCTGTAATGTCACAGAGCCACATGTGCATGTCATTTTCACATCTTTCTGGTGTCCATTGGACACCCAATTTAAGAACACTCGGTTGCTTCCTTAGGAGGGTTAAGTAATGCATTGTACTTTGCTTTTGTTGTAGGCTCAGATAGTCCTTATCCTCAGAAATGAAGCTTCCTGTTGATCTTATCTTCTTTTGACATCTTAACCAAGTTACAGTTCTCCTCTTAGGACAGGCCATCGACCCCTAAAGTAGAAATTCTTTGACATAGGACAAAAAAAGTTTGTCATTTCTGAATTGTGTCCAAGGGATTAAAATGTAGCGAAAAGAATCAAAAGATACTTTAAACTATCTAGCCAAATCCATCTAGGAACTAGGATTCTTATCTTCTTTATTCACTTTAGAGAGGGATCGTTGGTCCGAGTTAAAGCTTGATTGGGAACGGACTAAAATTGATTTTTTTAAATTTAAAATTTGAAAAATATCTTTGTTTTATTCAAATGACATCGCTTTCGCTTAAAATTTTCAATGCTTAAGTCAGACTAAGTCGAACAAAATAACTTGGACTCTAACTCAACCCAGAACTCAACCCAGAGCTTGAAAATTAAGAAAAATTCAACCCCAATTAGAAATTTAGTTCGACTCAGGTTAATTCATTGAATTCAAAGTTAGATTGGACCAAGATATATGCTAAATTTTCATCTCTTCAAGTCATACTAGAGAACTAAGAATATGACCATAGATTAAAACCTTATGAACAATCACTGGATGTCCATACAAAGGTCTTCGGATAGAGTTAGTACTCACCTTCAAAGAAAATACAGTGTCCTTTCGTAGATACATTTCATGTGAAACAAAAAAGAAAAAAAATGATAATTGCTTTTCTCATATGTAATTTTGGTTGAAAGTAAAGAGGCAGTAGCAACCAATCAAGATATAAGACCGAATATATCTATAATAAATTCTGATGAACGTAATTCTAATTTTAAAAATATATATTAAATTAACAATTAATTTTTTAGAAGAATAATATTTATCTATAAAATCAAGATCAATTTTTAAAATTTAATCCTCTCCAATGCATATTATGTGTTATTCTACAATATTGAAACTATACATTGAAAAAGTACTATATATATAACTAAAATATTATGTAAAAGATAATATATGTGCATATCTATTATTTATGAAATTAATTTTGCAAATTATAAAATTATTCTAAATTTTTTAATATACTTTGGCTATTTTGAAAAATTGAGACACATTATAAATTATTCTGAATAATGTTTATTGCATTTTATAATTCTTACACATTTATAAAATTAAAATACAAAAAAATCTATATAAATAGATTTATAATATCAAAGTACAATTGAATTAGCAAAAGGTTAATACATTATTTCAAATATTAAAACTAAATCAAACCTAACTTTGCAAAATACTAAAATTTTGTTATAACAATTAGCAGAATATGAAAGTTACAACAACAACATTCTTTCAGCAGAAATTTTATTGAGATGTGGGATTTAAAGATCTAATAGTAAGAAATCTTATCTCTAATTATTAGAAAGATGGTTTTTGACAATCCAATAGAAAAGAAAGGATTTTTTTAAAAACGAATTAAAGAAAAAAGAAAGAAAAGGAAGAAGAAAAAAAGAGAAAAGAATAATAATAACCAAATACATAAACATACAACTACATAAATAACAAATAAGTAAAAAGAAAAGTAAAAAAAGATAAAGATAAAAATTAAAATTAAATAAAGAAATTTAAAATTAAATAAAGATAAAAGTAAATAAATAAATAAATAAATAGAAAACAATTGACATAATATGAAAGTTAAAAAATTTAATATTCATTTTTACAAGTGAATATTTTATATATTAATTTAAATTTATTTTAAAGTTAAATAAAAGTATTTTCACAATTTTTAATATTTAATTAATTATATAATTAATATATGTACGCTTGATAAATATTCAAAGAAATATGTTTGTTTATGTCAGGCATATATAAAAATCAATATTATGATTTATTATAATGCATTTGAAATTCTTCATTTTATGTTCCATATCGTGTGTATATATCTACTTATTTAATTTTTATTTATCCTAATGTACAATATTTAAAAAAATATATAAATAACTCTTAAGAATATGTATGTACAATATATTATGGTGAAAGTAATTGTTATTTTAATAAAAATTAACATCTGTTAAAAATATTTTTAATATCAACTTAAAAATAAAGTTATCATATGCCTTTAAAAGTATACACTTATAATAGGGTTATTATAACTATTATTTATAAAAAAAAGTTGTCAAAATTATCAATTATATGTCCTTCCTTAAAAATCAATGTATTCAATACACTAGGCTCTTCGTTTTGTAGAGATCTAGAGAGGGTCATATTGTACGCAATTTTTTCCTTATATTTTTATAAAGAAATTATATCTGTAACTTAACTCTATGACCTTATGGTTATAAAGGAACAACTTTACCGATTACTTAAAGACTCACTCTTTATTTTTAAAAGATGTCTTTCCTTATTTTTATAAATAGCATTTGTATTTCTAAAATTGAATAATTTTTATCAGATAAAATTATAAGGAGGAGTTTACTCATTTACCATATTTCGTTAGTCCAAAATAAGCAGATCATTCTAATTCCTTTGATTTGTGTGAGTTGGGCATCTTCTATATTAAAAGTAAGTAGATCATCCCATTCAAACGAAGTACACAAGCTACTAAGCTGAAAAGGTTGACTTCAGGCATTCATGTGATTGAACCTTCTGAAAATGACAATTTGGGTCAGATTCGCGCCACTCTGAGAGCCTTAAACATGCATTTCTGGGTTAAAGATCAACATACCTAACTGATTTGACAAAAGAACAAGTCATGGATCTATGCGTTTCCCTATTACTTGCAGTCTCTTTGGAACCACACTTAATAGTACAAGCACTTGACATTTGTGGGAGACACAGAGATTTGAGAGGAGAATGACGACCCTGAGTAATATCATTGGTCTGTAAATCCAACCTATGGGTTGCTTGACTCAATTGTATAGTGGCGTTGAGTTTGAATGCATGAAAACTAGCTGAGGTATGCTGATCCAACAAGGAGAGCACAACAAAGTCTTGATTTCTTCATAGTAAGTTTGGCAACGGATCAAGAAGGGTCGAGTCCAAACTAAGGATACAAAGGATCGGATCAAATTTGAACTCGCGGACTTGGTCCGAAGCTCAATCAAATTTGGGCACCTTTAAGCCTAATTGAGCCTGATTAAATTTATTTTTAAAATTTTTAAAAATTAAAACAATGCTATTTTATATAAAATATTTAGAATTCAGGCGAGCAGCTCGAGCCTAATTTTATGTCCAAAGTTAAAAAAATCTAAACCCAATCAAATTAGGTTGGTTTGTTGACTTCAGACCAACTTGGCTAGATTTTTTTGCCATTATTAGTTCGAATGCTTCATGAGGCGATCGAGTCCAGCTCGAAACACATTCTAAACTTATTTGAATTGCTCAAAACAACGTTATTTTAATTTTATATTTTAAAATAACATTATTTTAATCTTAAACTTTTTAAATTTAAAACATCGAAATAATATTGTTTTATAAAATAAAACCAAAATAAAGTCATTTTAAGAAAAATATGTAAGCTATTTGTATTGAATTTCATATTGACTCTCCGGACTCAAACCCAAGATTTAATAAATTCAAACATGGTTTATTGAGTTCGGGATAAATTGAATTTTTTAGTCTAATTACGGAAATAACCTCTCTATTAGTTAGGGGTAAGACTGTGTACTATTAGATCTCTCTATACTTACGTATGAATGAAATTTTTTTACTGAATTATTATTATTTTTGTTGTTAATAGTCCAATTACGAACTCACATCATACTCTGCAATTTACGAAGATATTTTATTCAAATATTAGCTTTCACGACTAGTCATGATAATATATAAAATTTCATAATTACTTTTATTTTAGGAGGAGCCATGATTTATATATAGAAAGCTCTTAATCTTAATTCAAAATTCTTAAGACATTAGGGTTATAAAAAATTTTCATATATATACCATTCTATTTTTTCAAATACCAGTCTTATGAACTCAAGAAATGTAGAAAGTATTAGAGTCGCCCCTATTAAAGACAACGGACCTCTTCACATATATCAGTTCATGTATTTACATGTAAATGTCTTATCCAGTAAAATTTCATGTACAAGAATGAAGATTTCATAGACTAAAAATAATAACTAAAAACATTTACATATAAAAATAGATTAATAATATAATATCTTAAAATCTTTTTTTTTTTTTTTTTTGGAGAAAGTACTGCTTAAAATCTTAATTATATGAACTCTAATAATTAAAAATAAGAGTTAACAAAAAAAAAAGACCAATTTAATAAAATTTTGTAATACTAGTATAAACTTTAAAAAATAGCGCTAAAATGTTTCAACTTTCAATTTTTAATAAAAATAATCTGATGTAATTCTCTGTTAATGTAGATGACATAGCGAGTTATATTAAATTAGTATTTTTACGATGTGACTGTTACATATTGTAGTCGTGCCATATAAATTAAAAATATCAAAACATTAAAATAATTATACATTCCTTTATATATTTTACTTAATAATTATTTTAAAGTATTTAATATTTTTAATTACAAATACACATGGTAAAAATACTAACTTGACATGAATTGTTACATTATCCACATAAATAAAAAAAATTAACGTTAAGTTATTTTTGTTAAAAATTGAAAGTTAGTGTATTTTAATATAATTTTTGAAAATTTGAGTTGGTATTATAAAATTAAGTAAAATTTGAGATTATTTTTATAATCAAACCTAAAAATAATAATGGGACTAATCATTCACCGTTTCATTCTATATCATTTGTCGTCCTTTATTTTCATAAAACACGACGTAGCCTTTGAAAATGCTACACAAAGATCTGTTTAACTAGAGCCCATAAAAAACGGGTCTGTTTGATTTGGGTTTCTCCAAGTTTAAATTGTCTGATAGCATGACCAAAATGGATCCTCTCACAACCCGACCATTGATCTTTAAGCTTGATGCCTTGCCAACCCGCCATAATTTAAAATTAAATAATTTATAAATTATTATATACATACAACAATTTAGTTAAAACATACTCGAAAAATACCACTTGGACTTGCTGCAACTACCTCTTAGGAAAATAAGTTTAGCGGCGGTAATTTAGTTCAGGTTTGATCTGACTTGACGGAAGTTAAAGTTGACATACCTAATTCGAGTTGATTGAACTTTAAAATTAGTTCGTTTTTTTTTAGTTTTCGAATTTTGAACCCACTTAAACTTAAGTTTTTCGTTCTAATTTGATTTAAAGCTTTACTACTCTTTTTAATTAATTATTTTTAATTAAATCGATGTCAATTTTTTATATATTTTTCATGTTTAACTTGTTCTATCTAAAACCTAATTAGATTAGGGTCCAAACCAAAAGTTCTGATATCAATTAGGCCTCAAATTGGAATCGAGCTCTTATCTCTATTTTTCAGCCCTAACGGCGCCCAGGCAATGTCACCCTTAAGTGATTTGAAGTTAATTTGGAATTTGGGTTTAACATAGAGAAAGAATGAAAGATTGATTATCCACTAATTAAGCTTGTTTAAGGGGTGTAAACAGTGTAACTTAAGCATGTTAGTTAAAAGAGAGAGTGGGTGAAGTTAAAGTCAGCGGCAAAAGTGGAGAAGATGTTCCAATGTCGTGGCACAGCCCCGCAAAACCTGTGGCTATAAAGCCAAAGCTTGCCAACACTTTATTAATGGGTGTTTAGATATTACTATTATTATTATTTGACATTTTACGATAATGTCCTATCCTATTATTCCCACACCGTCATTTTCACTGTACCACATTTCCTAATTATGGTCTTTAAGCTTCAATCAATCATTATAAATTTTAAACTGTTTCAACAGTTCAACGGTAAAAGTTTTTAATTGGTTATTTTTAATTTTTGATTCGATTTATTTTAATAATAATTATTATTAAAAATTTATCAATCTAATTTTTCTAAATTAATAAATTTCATAAATTAACATAAATTAATTAATTTTTATTTAATAATCTTTTTTAATAAAATTTCAAATCTTTTGATAAATAAAATCAATCTTTTTTAATTATAATTAAAAAAATTTAATTTTATTCAATTTTTAGCAGATTTTATAACGGTATAATACCAGTTGAACTTTTTAAATCTTAAACATCTTATCTTATCGATTTAATTTCTAATCCGATTTTTAAAAAATTGTAGCAATTTAACTAGTTTTTTGGATTTCTAATTAAGTTTAATAAATATTAATAAATTTTAATATGTTTTTATTCTTAGTTAATTATTTTTAATTTTAAGCAAATTATAACAATATCATAACTCAAAACTGCAATTTTTTAAATTAAAATTTTTAAGAAGTTTACTCTAACAAACCATTTGTCTAAAGTCATTTATTTTTTAAATATTACAAGTTTGCTTGTAACTAATGATTCACCTTGTATTAATAGACATGAATTTTGTATTGCATGGAGTCAAATATCTTTCACTAATTTATTAAATAGTAGTTGTGGATCTTTTTTATCATCATCGTCCATACCTAATTAAAATTTTATTGAGACACAAAATTTAGAAAAATTCGATAACACGTAATTTTATCCTTACTAAATAAAGAGGAGGTTTTCGATAAACTAAAATACAATGACTAAGTTACGGATCTTTTTATTAGTAATAATTAATACAGTCAATTAAAAAGGAGGGAGGGTAATAACGGAAAAGAAGTTAACGGACCATGTCGGCGCCGTTACCCGACAAACGGAGTTAAATTGCCGCTTTCCTGTTCCCCAATCACACGACTCTCTCCTGTTTCTCTCATTAATTCCTCACTTTCTTTAATATTTCTTCTTTCAATAAATGCGAACTCTTTTTTCTGTTCACCTATATAATTCCACACTCATTTTTCTGTTCATTTCCCATTATACCCCCGTTATCTTTTGCTTTGTTTGTTGTCGAGATGAAACAATTATTCGGGGCATTTACGTAATAAAAGAAACGAGTCTGGACAGAACAGAACAGAACAGGTAATAATTATGGTGTTCCTGTAATTATCACTTTCGTGACTACCGCATTTATTTGCTTGTGACCCCTTTTCGTCCCTGCGTAATTCCTGTTGTACCCCGACTTGTAACTCATAATTACAAAATAATCAATGAAGAATTAAGCTTTTTAAATCTCCAATTTAGATTTTTATGAAAGTGATTCAAAGAAACTTTTAATACTTCACAATTTTAGTTTGAAAATTTTAATTTTAAATTATTATATGTATTAATTTTGATACTAACTGGAAAAAGGTTAGCCAATAAAGAAATAAAAAGAATTTTAATACTTAATTTACATTAATTATATTTTATTAAAAGATTTTTATATATAAAATAAGAAAATGCATAAAATTAATAAAAATTCTAAACAAAGAATTATTTATTATAACACAAGAACATACCGAATAAATAGAAATACTATTACATCCTCAACTTCAAAAAAAAAAAAGCAACAATAACAACAACTACTGTTACTACTAAATAACAATTTAGTAAAAATTTCACTAATACGCAGGATCTAAAGAGGCCTAGTAGTAAGTAATACTATTCCAAATTAGTGGAGATATTATTTTCGAATAATCCATATTAAAAAAATAGAAAATAACAATAACAACAAAACTTCAAATAAAATTTTATAACAATAAATTTAAAATATTAAATAGACTTAAAATTATCTAACATGTCTTTAAGTTTTTTATTTTATTACAAATTACAAACTCTCCTCGTACAAAAGGAATATCATAAACTTTAGGACAAAAAGCATGAATATGCTAATTTGTGGTTAGCTAAAATGTAGGGACGAATTAGTCATTCAAGTAAAAAGAGAGGGGTAAAATTGGCATTCAACATCCGACTGTCGTGTAATAATGTTATAAAAGCAGCAAACCATCTTTGAATAAGAACTTTGTCTGGCGGAATATATAAACAAACGTTAAATGCGACAAGGACAGATGTTTATTCCTGTCCCTACAGCAATCAACGGCCGAGATGCATCCTACCAGCCAAATACCAGCCGTAGGATCAAGATTCCCACCTAGATCGGCGCACGTTGTACGAACCGCGAAGGCTTTGGAGAAAAATAACACTGACTTTTGAGTCTAATTTCCTTTTTGCCCCTCTCACGCTGCCTCTCAGCCTTTTGTTTTCTTTTAGCTTCGACTTGGTTGTTGGCCTCCAGCTCTTGTTGCTTTCTGCTTTGATGGAAGGTCCTTGAACTTGGAACTCTACTTTCCCTAATCTCTCTCTCTCTATCTCTATCGCGACTTTGCTTTCGGCATTCTCCTTGTGGTTTCTTCGAAAGCATCGATTGATCTTCTCTTCATTTAACGGTTGGAGCTTACGAGGATCTTCCGTTCTGGTACGTGATTCTGACTTCTTAGTTCTAAATCTGAAGAATTGTAGGTTTTTATAACTATGGAACAAAGAAAGTTGAGTTCTTCCGTTGCTTGATAGATCTCGTCGGTGTTTTAGCTCTATGGTAAATTTGTTTCTTGAGTGAACGTCTCCTTAACTTTTTTAATCCCATTATTTATTGTTTATTCACTCTTTGCTTTGTGAAAAGGTAAAGTTAGACAAGAAACTGTGTAAGATGCTTTCTTTTTTTATTTTTCTTATTTTTGCAGGCCTCTTTTTGACGAACATTATATAAAAGGAGTTGTGGTTGACTTAGTGAAATTTATAGTAATTTATGTTCGTTAAAAGTTACAACCGAATACAACCTTAGCATTTGCATTTTCCTATGATGAAGAAGACAAGATTTTGACTTGTTTTTACCTCCCAAGTAGAACTATTAATTTGTCATTTCCGCAATTATTTTCTCGTTTTATTTTTATCTTTAAGCTTGGAAGTGTTTTTGTGTGCCTTCAATTGGCTGATAAAGATCTATGATCATTGGTAATAGTTGCGTTTACTTTCCTTTCTTTTGGAGGAAAATTGGTTTAGTTTAAGGATGGAGGATGATTATGTGGTTTCTTGACTTCTGAATGCTAAGTTTTTGGTGTGCTCAATGTGCTTTAGTTAAATAGCAGCAATCTTGACTGGGATTTGTTTGGTTTTACGCTGTGAAGGAGGCTATTTTGTGAATTTCTGAGTCTGATGTCTCCGCCTTTATTGGGTGTGGAGGGGGAAGGGCAGAGTAGTGCTTCGTTAGTGGCCTCTTCACCCTCCATTGATTGCATATCCCAGAATGGTTGTGGGTTAAAGGAAAGAAACTATCTTGGATTGTCAGATTGTTCTTCAGTTGACAGCTCTGGAGCCCCGAGCTTGGCCGAAGAAAATAAGAGCAATATTAATCTGAAGGCTACTGAGTTGAGGTTAGGTCTTCCGGGAACCCAATCCCCAGAGAGAGATAGCCAAGGAAAACTTAATGAAAAATTTCTCTTTCCTTTGCTGCCTTCCAAGGATGTGATCTGCTCGTCATCACAGAAGCATGTTATTTCAGGCAACAAAAGGGGATTCTCTGACACCTTAGATGGTTTCTCAGAGGTCAAGGGTTCTTCATATACACAGAAAAACTGGATGTTTCATGCAGCTGGGTCTGAGTCTGAATCTCCACATTCTGTGGGGCAAGGGATGTTTCCTGGTTGTTCGGGAGTTAATGCGATGCTTTCATCCAGGCCTTCGGGGTCTCAGTCAGCTACACTGAAAGAGTTGCCACAGAGAGCATTGCAAGAACGACCTCTTGCCACAAATACCAAGCCAAACCTGACCGATGCTTCTAATAACAACAGTAGTGCACCTGCTGCCAAGTTAGTTTCAATTAAGGGAATTTGTTTTTGGGAGTAGAAGAGCATGGAATAATAATGATGGTTGTTGCTATTTTTGTTTTTGACAGAGCACAGGTTGTTGGTTGGCCTCCAATAAAATCTTCCCGGAAGAACAGCTTGGCTACTACTTCAAAGAACAACGATGAGGTTGATGGAAAGCCTCGTCCTGGTGCACTTTTTGTGAAGGTTAGCATGGATGGTGCCCCTTATCTCCGGAAGGTTGATCTGAGAAATTACTCCACTTATCAGGATTTGTCTTCTGCATTGGAGAAGATGTTCAGCGGTTTTACCATTGGTGAGCTATTTCTATGTGCTTGGCCTTCAGGTCACACTTGTGATGATGTTGTGTTAAGGATTTGGTGTTCTGGAAGCTCTAATTATAGATTCTTTCTTCAGAATAGACATAGTGTTGCATGGATGTGATTACTACAGTTTCTTGGTGATTTCAGGTCAATGTGGGTCTCATGGAGCTCCAGGGAGAGAAAAGCTGAGTGAGAGCAAGTTGATAGATCTTCTCCATGGATCAGAATATGTACTTACATATGAAGATAAGGATGGCGACTGGATGCTTGTTGGTGATGTACCATGGGTGTAAGTTTTTACTGTGCCTTATTTCTGCATTCTTTGTCTCCATTTTCCCTAGACTAAGTGTAAACCATAGAATTGTATTTAAATATAGCTTAACTTGATGGACGAATTACTTTTCATGTTCAAAATATAAGCTAGGGATGATACAAGGAAGAGAAAAGAGTAGGAGAAACTGGAAGTGAGAGCTAGCAATGAGAAATAATTAACAATTAAATGATTCCAACTGAGCTTTGCAATCTTCATGTTTTTGATAGATTTTGGTTGTCATTATAGAAAAACTAATGGCTAGTCTATCACCCTTTACAGAGTCCATTTACTTCCTTTCTGAGCCTGTATCCAAAGGTTATCATTACAACATAGGAGTATTTGATGCACATACATTTTTGATAAATTCTTATTTAGGTTGTAGAGGGAAAACTGAGAATTATAGTGAATATGTGGTTGTCTATTGTGTGATTTGATGCATGAAATGCTGTGTATCTTCTTGGTCGATGATATTTTGCGTGACTTCCTTTCAGAATACTCATTATACTGCATATCCTTGTATCTGAGGTGAAATGAATCTATTTCTTTGCCTGAATTTTGTCGAGAAGATTTTCTCCCTTTTTATATGTATGCACATATTGGTCCATTTATGCGCCTGAATATAGTTTTCGGCAAAATTTCCATTCATTAATATTTTATTCATTAGATAAAAACCTGTCAGTTGACAGTAACTTGTGTTGCTTTGCCCAGCTTCGGTTTGGATAGATTTGAGCAAATTTTTTTTTGTCACTCTGAAGGATACAGCTATATTGTTTCTTGTCTTTGGATGTTGAAGAATTGGCAACTTTTCTTTGTTACATATGTTTTGTAATAACAGCAGACATTGAACTTCTCCCCTTTCTCTTCCTAAACCAAATGAAAGAAAAATCCCTTTATATTCTGGTTATTACATTGTTCTAAGTCTCATTTGGTTTTGTACCAGGATGTTTATTGAAACTTGCACGAGGCTTAAAATTATGAAAAGCTCTGATGCCATTGGCTTAGGTATGTAGACTAATCTCTATGTTGGTGTATAAACAGACAGTTTCAATATTTTGAAACAACATGATAATCTGATCAAGTGAGTTATCAACTCAACAATTTTCCTCAACTCTCCCTGATTTGTATTATGCCTGAGACCTGAAGCCTGAACGTGACTGCTGGAGTTTAATCACAGCATTGTTTGCAGAGAAACTTTGGTTTAAAATCCTTATTTTATGGAAAAAATTATGTAATGCCTGAGGCTAACTAGAACAATGATGATTTCGTAGTACTAGTTCCAAGTTCTGAAAATTTAGTCTACATTTATAGTGGCTTTTGCTACACATCTTTATAGGCTAATTTCTTTTGAGATCTGATATAATCTATCATCTGAAAATTTATGTTGTGGTGCACAGCTCCAAGGGCAATGGAGAAATCAAGAGTCAGAACCTAGTAGATCACTTTCCTTTCTATCAAATTTGAAGAATGGAAAGGCCAGATGAAAACAAAGGCAAAAATTGTTGAAGGAATGGGTTTACAGGATGGCTTGGGTTGGGGCTTACTGAGATGTGGTTGCCTCATCAGTGTTTTGGTTGCTTGAAAAATGTCTGTTACTTTATGTTTGTTTAGGTCTGGTTGTTCTAAATCCAAGTTATATTATCCTGAATTGTGATCAAATTGATATAGAAGTTTGTTGTTTCTTAAGTGTTACTCTGTTCTGTGACTGTTGAATCTGAAACAACTTGGAATTCGCGCTTCACCTCAAGGTGATTACTGATTTTACAGGCTCACAAGTTCTCAGACTTAGTACCTGCACCTGAAGAATATAGAATCACATAAAGATAAGAGGCTTGCATAAAAGTCTGATATGCATCAAGTCCGCCGACAAACTTTTGGCACTTATACCTGAAGAATATAAATCTATAAAACTGTTACAGTTCAAATTGGCATTTAAGTATCAGGATCTTGACTTTCTGTCAGATTACATTCTTGGGTATCCTCTTATTTCTGAATACTCTGCAGATATTGGAGGAAATAAGAATATGGTTTTTGCTATATTATCTGAGAACTCTCTGTTCTCTGTGATTCAATATGTATCATAATGTTCCATTTGACGATTATCTGGATTAATTATAGTTCCTTTTTGACTTCAAATCATACATTGTTGACCTTTTCCAGTGCAGATACTGATGTGGATTTAGACTTTTTGTGCCATTAGTGGCAGTGGTCGGCTTTCTTGATGCCTTGGTTGATTACTTGCTTAGTGCAAGCCTAATCATGATTATTACCATTAAGTGCCCAGCATATTCTGTTTCTTTGATTGTTATGTTCTACAGTTCATAAGCCAATAATTCACTCCCACCAAGTAAAAGTTGTCCTGTTAGTTTAGATAAGTTAGTGTGTAAGATGTTAATGTTTTTCAACATTTTAAATCATGGGATTTTGTGTGTATTTTTAGACAGAGAATCAAAAGGTTCATCATATAAGATTTGTTTACTGGGAAAAGTTGGAGCAGTTGTGTGATTAGTTGTGATCTTCAATCAATGTTGCATCAGCTGGTGAATAATCTGATCCTCAAGGATTTTCTAAAATTTCTTCAAAGTTGTTATTTTTTAAGTGTATCAATACAAACAAACTGAGTGTTTTACTGAAAATGCAAGACTGAATCAAATTTTCGGGCAAAATATGTTAAAGGAATCCCTATCGGAGAATTCTGGATTATGTGCTAAATTGGGTGCATGGTTCCTGATCTTGTCCTTTAATGAACTTAATTCTAAGATCTCACATGCAAAGCATCCACGAATCTGCAAATGATAATATCTTTGTCATCATTCTACAGAATTCAAGTTTTGGAAGTTAGCTGAAAATTTCTCAGATGTACAGAACAATGTATTTGCTTGTACTGACTACTGAAACGACCTATGGAGGGATTGGACTGTCTCTGTTCAGGAAGTTGAAAGACTAGTCTTATCTTCAAGCTTTAAAACTATAGCCATGAATGGTCCTGAAAGTCCTGCATTGATTGAGCCTGAAGGATACAAAATTAAAAACAGCAAAAGGAAGATACATGTACATGCATTACATTAAGCTGTCGGTCTCTTTTTGAATTTTTGATAACGGTCCTGTAGTCGTCATTTTTCAGATACCTAAAATATAAATTTTTGGAAATACGTAATATTCTATAAATTACGAATTTTAACTTTAGGGTAGGAGACATACACCTAATCTCCTATTCTTTAAAATTCTTTTAAAAAAAAACTCTTAAATTTCAGTTTTTCTTTTTTCTTTTTAATTTCGTATACAAAATCTAACACTTGAACTTTAATTGAAATAATTAAATCTAATTCAAATTAATAATTTATTATAATTATTTTAAATTATTAATTTAAATTTAATTAGTTCGATTCAGGTTTAAAAACTGAGTTAAGTTATCATATTAGTAACATTTGATCAGCTTACATTTGACCTTTATATCAATGATTAAAAAATTTAATCAGTTGCTTCAATTATAAAAACCTTGAATCGGCCAATTTTTCGATTCGATTTTAATTTTCTAGTTCGATCTACTTTAATATTTTTTTTATTAAAAATTGAACAATTAAGTAATTAATCAATCAATTTTTCGTAAATTAATGAGTTTTACAATTTTTCAATGAATAATCCCTTTTTAATTAAATTTCAAATTCTTCAATAGTTAAGGAGAATCTCTTTTAATCATATTTCAAATTCTTAAATTTTATTCAATTTTTAGCCAATTTTATAACAGTATAATACCGATTGAACCTTTTAAACTTTAAACCTCTAGTTTTACCAATTTAATTTTCATTCCAATTTTTAAAAGATTGGCTCATACTATGTATATTTCATCGTTATTTTTTAATTAAGGTCCAAGAGAAGAGATTTTTCTAAGTGATTGAAAACTAAGAGTTTTTTTTAAATTTCTTAAACTACAGAAAAAAAAGTCTGTCTTTTATCCTTCAATTTGTTTACTTAACCTTCTTAATAGAAAAGACTAATTCTATCTATTTGATATTAGTAAATTCAAACATTAAACAGATGATTGCTATTTAAAAGAGATCTTGAATTTGCTCTTAACAGCCAACCATAGGAGTCATTTTCAGACACCTTGATAGGCAAACAACTCATATGTCCACTCATGTACATCAAAATTTCAAGATTAGATCATTTCATCCCCACCACAAGTTGAGCTATCCATATTTCCTTTTTTCTCTGTTACTCTCATCTTAATTTGACTTTTAAGGACTTGCCTTGCATTTCATTGGTTGATTTATGCTCAAGTACTTCTAATGAAATGTGTTTTCAGTGACTAGACTGCTTCGTCGTCAGGTTCATTGGCTGTCTGCACACAGGAGCAAAGTGGCATACATTACAGATTCAGAAATCAGAACTGTCCAGAGAAAGTCACAAGAAATAAGAATTGAGTTATCATTCAGCCGACAAAGAGATGCAATATTTTTTTTGTCTTCGAGTCGGATTCGAAATCAATGGATCAAATTCAATTCAAAATCCTCTCATGAACTTGTGTTCTCTTATATAATTTTAGGTTCATTTTGAGTTAAAAAAATGTTTAAATTAAATTAACGAGATGTATGTTTTTAGTACTCCGGTCTTATTTATTTTCATTTCTATTCTACACTAATTTATAATAATTTTTAGGGTAAAAGATACGGAGTGTCCTATAATTGAAAAGATTTTAGAAAGATCTCTTGATCTTTATTTTTAAAAAAATTCTTTTTAAATTTTAGGTTTATAAAAAAACCTCATTCTCTTATACTCAAGGTTAAAAATAATGATGAAATGCACTTAGTATGGGCATAATATTAGATAGTTTCTTATAAGGAGGAAAACAATTAATTGCATTTTATCAATTTTTAATAATTTATCGATTAAGTTATGTAAAATTGATCCAAATAAAGATAATAAAGTAGTCCAATAAAAGATATGGGTTGATGAGCCAAAGTTTAGCTAAAAAATGGACCTCAGTTAGTGTGGACTGAACCCGTATTGAGCTTGTGATAGAGAGGCCTGATATGAAAGCTATATATATAGGTTAAAATCTCATGTAGTTCCTTAAGTAATTCGTGAACGTAAAGTTAATTTAACCCATTTAGAGGTTCACGTGATAAAAAAATTAGAAAGACGTTAATCACATCTCGGTGATTAGATCTCATTACATGAAGGTACTGGAGGATTTGGGCTCGTTATAACTTCAGAAAGCTCATCGGAACGTTATGGGATCAAAATTAGATTTTTCTGCATTTTTTCGTTTTTTTCCTTTTCATGTTCCATTCGGGAAACGTAACTAAGGCTCATGTTACGTGTTACACATAAGACGTATACTAATTAAATCTTATTTACATTACTTCATTCTAACTATTAAACTCGAACTATCATTCTAACTATTAAACTCGAACTAATTTTAAGTTATTAATTTAAGTCAAATTTAATTAGTTCAAATCAAATTTAAGAAATGAGTTGAATTATCATTTTAGTGATATTTAATTAGTTCACGTCTAATATTCATATTTCATGTGGGTTTTTCTTGATGATTGAATTTTTTAAAAAAATTTTACAAATTAGAAAGCTTTTTTTATGATTCTTTTAAATTACAAGGGCTTTTAACCTAACTCTTAATATCTCCTCTCTTTAGGTGACTTATGTTAGGCGCGCCTAATTGAAGGGAAAAAAAAAAAGAAAAAGAAGATGGAATATACAGAAATTGTTAGGGGTCGACCTCCATCTACCAGACTCATTAATTCGAAGAAGAAAGGAACAACACATGAATGCAAATCTGATCTTCACATATGTGCAGAAATCTGCCACATCGCAGGCTTTCTGGACTCAAACCAAACCTGAAGGAACACCAATCCTTATCATTCAAATAGCATTCTGTCAAATTGCATCTCCTTTTCGTTCCCCTAAACTCCAACGCGTTTTTCCTACCCATCCCATTTAAAGCATTGGCCTGTTTTTGGAAGTGACATGACAAGCCTTTGAACTTCTCTGAAAATGGGTGTGATCTTTACGGTTCGATCATTGAATTTTGGCATAAATGGGAATGTGGGTATTTGCCTGAAAGCGGCAAATATTGATTCCTCTCCTGCTGGTGGTAACTAAAACACATAATGTCAATGCTTCCTCCTGCATTTTTAAAAAAATAATCAAAATTTCTTATTTAAGTGTTTAAAATTTAAAAAATCGGACAACTCGGTTCAAAAGATTATCATTTATAAATACTATGCTGGTACAATTGACAGATTACATAAAAATTAATATTTAAAAGAGTTACGTAATACTTTTTGTTTCATAATTTTTAAGTATTAAATAAGCGATTATATTTTGAATATATAATAACTAATAGATTTATCATAAGAGTATCAAAAATATGCTAATGAACATGAAGAGATATGTATCTTATTCCAGTATTAACTTTCACGTTCTCTGTTAATCCTAACAATAAAATATTAATTAAGAAATAATTTATTTTTTAAAAGTCCGAACACTTAATTAAAAATTTTAAAATATTAGACAAAAACTAATTTAGAAAAGGAAAGGAGGAAGGATGCTTGATGAGCACCTAAGGAGTAGTTTATA
>JAOQMM010000171.1:18710799-18747964 GCA_027563515.1 Erythroxylum platyclados | reverse complement strand
CCACACCGAATTCTTCTTCCGTACCCAATAGCCCACCTAAACTCCATTGTAAAACCAGTCATAGCCCAAGACTGTTCCATTTCTCAAATCCCTCATCCCCCAGATCGCCTTCTACCTTCTCCTTCCTCAAAGCCCTATCTAAATCAACCAGTACTCGATGTGGAGTCTGTTCTCAGAGCGTCAAACGTGGTCAAGCAACTGCTATTTTCACTGCTGAATGCAACCACGTGTTTCATTTCCACTGCGTCGCTGCTCAGCAACACCTCATCATCTGTCCAGTTTGCAGCGCCACCTGGAAGCACCTGCCGATGTTCTCCGGCCACCGTGACCAGCCAGAGGAGATCAGAATGCAAGAGAGCAAGCTCAAGGATGTTATAGCCAAGAGTTTGAGAGTCTATAACGACGACGAGCCTTTAATGTCGCCTTCTCACGGTTCACTCTTCAACCCCATTCCCGAGCTGGAGGAAAACGAAAGTGACGTCGTCGAGGACGAGCATCAAAGCGAAGCGTTTCGCTTCAAAGGTTTCTTTGTAAGTCCAACTCCAAGAAAAGCTGTTGCTAAGAACGTTGAAGTCTCTCTGTTGCCGGAATCTGCGATCGTGGCCATCGGGAGGAATCACCAGACGCAAGCGTTGGTTTTGAAAGTGAGAGCGCCGCCAGCTCCGACCACATTGCGTCGTACGCCAGTCGATTTAGTTACTGTGCTTGACGTCAGCGAGAGAATGTGCGGTTTCAAGTCTCAGATGATGAAACGTGCAATGAGATTGGTGATATCCACGTTGAGCTCCAACGACCGCTTGTCCATAGTCGCGTTCTCGTCGGGCTCCAAGCGGCTCTTTCCGCTGCGTAGGATGACGGCGAATGGGAGGCGAGCGGCGCGTCGGATTGTGGAGGCGCTTGGGACTACCGGTCTGGGAATGAGTGTGAACGACGCGCTCAAAAAGGCGGCAAAAGTGATCGAAGATCGCCGAGAGAAGAATCCAATTTCCACAATCATGATTTTCTCCAACGGTCACGATGAACGGTCAACTAATCAGAACCGTTGCCCTATGTTCGTATCATCCACGCGTTTCTCCCCGATGGAAATACCCACGCACTCGATTGTTTTCGGCGACTCTCACGCGCCATCTGAAGATGCGTTAGTCAAGTGTATACGTGGATTGTTAAGCGTCGTGGTTCAAGATCTGAAGCTTCAACTCGGGTTTGCCCCCGGTTCAGGAGCAGTTGATATCCCAGCGGTTTATTCTCTAACAGGTCGTCCCAGCGTATTCGACCGCGGTTCGGTTCGAGTCGGGGACCTTCACGCGGAAGAAGAGAGAGAATTACTGGTGGAACTGAAAGTGACAGCTTCGTCCTGTGGGTCCCAGCAAGTCTTGTCCGTACGACCGTCGTTTACAGACCCACCGTCGCAAGAACAAATTTGGTCTAGAGAATTAAGTTTGTTGGTGCCTCGCGCACAACCAGTCCGATCTTCGACACCAGTCATCCAGCGGTTGAGGAACCTCCACGTCAGCACTCGAGCTATAGCTGAGACTCGCCGCTTAATGGAACAAGGCGATTTCTCGGGAGCTTATCACTTGTTGTTGTCGGCTCGAGCGTTGTTGGTGCAGAGCGGCGATGTGTCATGGGCTAGTGACTACCTGCGCGGCTTGGAGGCGGAGGTGCAGCGACGGCGACAGAGGAGTGGTCAACAGGCGGAGCCGCTTACGCCGACGTCGGGGTGGCGAGCCGCCGAGAGATTGGCTAAAGTGGCTATAATGAGGAAGCATATGAACAGGGTCAGCGATTTGCATGGCTTCGAGAACGCTAGATTTTGAATTTTTTTTCTTTTTAAATTTTCTTTTTTGTAATTTGAAACACACAAGATAATATAATATAATAAATATATTAATTGGGTGAAAAAGGAAAAAAGAAATGCGGGTTGGAATGATTGAGTGGACCCAAGTGCATAATAGCGACAAGCAGTACCGGACGGCTAGGCCCTTTTGCACATAGAAAAGCGAACCACTCCTCGTCTCATTAGGCCTATCCAGCTCTTTTTACTTTGTTAGTTTTCCATACATGTAAAATATTTGCCAATTAGAAAGATGGGATTGTTGGTGTTTTCGTGTTAAATTATAATTTGTTTATAATTATTTTTAAACTTTGTCTTAAATAAGCTTACATATATATATATATATATATATATATGATTTGTAACATGAATTAACGTAATAGCATTCTAATAGAAATTTTGTTAAAATACCAAGTTTTAATATGTTTAAAAGTATATAATTTTATTCATAACAGAGAGGTTTGAGTTTAAAATCATGTTAGTCATTCGAAATCAGTCATAAGAATATATATTATAAGATCTTCTTAAGCCATGTGTTCAGTGAAAATTTTTACTGAATTGTTGTTATTGATATAAAAATACGAAAAATGTTTTGTAATATTTGTAAAAGGGATTTGAGGGATGCAATGTACACTTGAGAAATGATTGAAGCAATCCCTCTTTGGAGCCTCTCATGTGTAGCGCACTAGTGAAAGATTTTGAAGCTTTTTAGTGCCAAATCCAATATTGGTCAAGATACAAGATTAATCTAAAAGATTGAGTGATTTGAGTCCCACTCATCCACTACGCCCAAAAAAGCAAAGTTGATACCCAAAATCTCCTAACCAAATGATGAGAAAGAGAGACTTTTCATATGTTTCTAATTTTAATGTCAATTTAACCCACAATTATAAAGTGGGCATACGTTATAAATTAAGGATGTAACAAACTCGAAACAATCCAAAAAATGCTTCTAAAGTTTTGGATTCATGGTGGGCATAGACATTATCATGTTCAATGCCAAAGTCCAACATCATCTATATAGTTTTTGGAAAAGGACTCATCACAGCTTGATCCTTTCATCTAGCTGTCAGGATGAGATTATAAATTATTATTATTATTATCATCACAAATGGACTCCTCTTTTTAGCTCATCATTAATGGCAAATTTTGTCAACATTGGGTTCAGATTCGTGAACACGATGTGCTATACTGAATTTTGCATTTGCCCTGTTTTTTTTTTCTGTGGACTAGAAAGTTGATCATAAGCACTTTGGGTGGTGAATTTGATCACGCAATTCAAGTAGTACCACATCTAGTGGTCCTTTTATGATGTAAACCAATTGATTCATACGCCATTTGATGTTGAAGCTTGTTGGACTTTGTGTACAAGTTCCTAACCAAGTTGTTGTGTCCATACCAAGAAATCCATTAATGGGTTTCTTACCTATACCTTAAAAGAATCAAAATGACTCTTAGATTAACTCCCACCTCCCCAACATCCTTTGTCTTTTAAAGAGTTGTCCAACTAGTTTGTGAGGATTCTTCAAATGCCTCCAAATATTAAGCATCGTTTTAAATTCAAATCTCTTGAATTTTTTAAAATATTTCAAAGTGGTTGATGGGTTAAATTTGGTTTGATTATTCAAATTGAATTTATCATTTTATTTGAACATATAAACTTATCGTAATTTCTAATTACAAGAAGCTAAGCATCGTCGTATCCTAAATGAGAAGCAATCTTAATTAAATGGTTAGGAAAAAAAACTAATGATAAAAAAACTCAATCAGTTGGTCCGATTTAACTGCAAAAGTTTTAAACCATTCAATTTTTCGTTTCAGTTTTTAATTTTTCAGTTTGATTTCCCTTAATAACTTTTGTTGTTAAAAACTGATCAGTTTATTGGTTAATCGGTCAATTTTTGTAAATTAATAAGTTCTTATAAATTAAAATAAATCAATTAATTTTCATTTAACAATCTCTCTTTTCAGTTAAACTTTAAAATTTTTGATGGATAAGGACAATCTCTTTTAATTATATTTCAAATTCTTTAATTTTATTCGATCTTTAGCTAATTTTATAACAGTCTAATACCAGTTGAATATTTCAAAACCTTAAATTTTTTGTCTTACTAGTTTAATTTTTAATACAAATTTTAAAAAGGTTGATAAAAACCTATAACCCATTTGTTAATAACTGTAAATCAATTAATCACATGCGAAGAGCTAGGACCACTTTCTTTCTAACGAAAGAAATGAATCAAGTCTCAAGCAAGTTTGCCATTTTATTATAAGTTATGTGTTGGATAAGAAAAGGTCATTTTACTCTTTTTTACGAGCCTAAATCTGCGTGAAGTAGGTGATAGAAAGTGGTGACATTAACTTAAAAAAGAAAGGGTCTTATAGCCCAGATCTTACTGATGTGTTCCTTAAATTGCGCCTACCTTTAGACAGCTTTTAGTGGCATTGATGAGTTACCATTTACTTTATTTATGTGGTGTACTTGTTATTATAATAATAATAAAGAAGAAGAAGGAGGAGAAGAAGAAGAAAGAATACAAAATTTCTTCAAATCCCGATAAAGATAAGAGATGCCTTTCACTTCACTTAATTATCTTTTTCACCATCAAGTACGATTGTGTCCACAGTAAGGAAGGCCAACCCAAATCGACCATTTTGGGCCAAAGACTCCACGGTTGAAGAAAACAATAAGTTTTTTTTAATATATAGTTTTATGTATTTTTTAAAAATTTTAAAAATTAAAAATTATTTTTAAACGTTCTAAGTTTATATTGATTCATTTTTAAGCTTAAAATTTATGTTTAAATGATTTAATAGAAATTATATTTAAGGGTAAGAGAAATTCTTTATACTTAAAAATACAAAAAAATAGAAAAGATGCAAACGTTATAATCTTTCTCAGATTTCTGCAAAACGAAAAATCTTGTATACTAGTTCAGAAAAGCTGTGCTAAATCCTCTGTTCACTTTAGAATTTAGACTGCGCTCTTCGGTTAAATTAGCCACGTTCCAATTATGTTAGGGTCCTGACGATATTTCTTGTGGGAAAATTGTGTGTGTCCTAAGTCCTAAGCTTTTTAATAATCTGCGAATTTTATGTTCCTCGGATAGATATGAAAAGAATGTCTATTTACAACAAATGCAATAAGAAACAGTACAGGGCAGACCAGCTTGCAACTCATTCCTTAACTGTTAAAAGGGTGGGGAAGAGAACAAATTGATACAACAAACCATCGTACAGGGGAGGGTACACATCAGAAATATAGTTGCTTACACTTTGTTGCATCAATATCAGATGGACAGTAAGGGCACTTGAAAGATTTTGAGTTATTCTTCGACATCCTATTGATGGATTGCTTGCACAGGACATGACCACAGGACATCAACATTGGTGGGTTGTCATCTGTTGATTGTTCCCTAGACACTGGACATATGAAGATCGAATGGAACTGAAATTCTGGGCTAAGCTCCATTGGCACAGGCAGCTGTTTCATTGACTGCCATTCCTGCCTCTTCCCTGCCATTACATTCATGAACTTCAACAATGGTGGTAAAACCTGGAACCCTGCTGCTATAGTCACGCTCAATGGACTCTCAGAAGACTGGCCCAGAAGACTGCAGAATTGCCTCGTTAGTTCGTCAGCGGCTTTATTCCAATTAGTTGGTGATAGAAGTTCAGAGTATGGGGATTGATCAAGCTTCCCAGCCCATAGAAGACAACCCATAAGCTTCTGTAGTTCACCCAAATGGAAAGAGGCGAATGGAGAAATGTGAGTTCTGGCATACGTGAGTGCTTCATTCTTGCTTCCAGTTTGCAGTAATTCCACAAAATGTAGCGTGTGGAGTTTCAGTTGAAGGTCTGAGCCATTTTGTTTGAGCTTCTCAGAGTTAGCAGCCGCCCACTTTAGTGCAGGCTCTAGATCTCCGCTCTTCATAGCTTCAAGTATCAGATACATTTCCCAGAAAAGGGACCTCATCGCAACAGCAGCTTCAGGTTCCTTGGCCTCACTTATGAAGCAGTCACCAATTTCGAAGAGGCCCTGCCGGTAGAAGTGACATGCAATTACCTGGTTAACAGTGTGGCTATCAAATTCAATATTTCTGTAAGCTTTCGATATATCAGGGTTAAAGGATTTCTCAAGGGTCTTGGGATACTTGCTCAAGGCTACATTAAGTTCCTTTTGTGTGCTTTCCATCTGACTATGTGGAGCAATCTCTATCAACTTTTTCTTAAGTTCAACGAGTACAGATTTATAATCAAAGTCGGAGCCAGACTGTTCTGAATGTAGGATTTCCAATGCCCTTTCAACTACTTGTAGTGTCTGGTCAATGACTTCTTGGGTCTTAGAACTGGAAAGCTTTTGCTTCTTTGCAACACGGTCAAATGCATCCTTTATAGGATTCAGATCCATCATCACTTCTCTACGCCCTTTCAAATATTGCTGTATCACTAACTTCACACCGCCAGGAAATGATATTCAAAGCACCTACAAACTAGTGAAACGACAAAATATTAGTGAAAACTTGGATAAATATTAAAAAAGAATTGCATGAGCATGGCCACACCTATAGCAAGTATGATTTGTTAGTGTCTGAAAGGATGAGCGGGAAAAATCAGAATTCGCGAAATGATTCACATATGAATTTGGCCATATATCAACGGAATAATTTCCATATCAAACAATGGTAAAATGCAATATTTGTGAATAATTTTACTAGTGCGGAGAGGTCAAGGAATTACAATGGGTGCTACAGCTAACATGCACAAGGAGTGCAGTAATTCATATCCCGTAGTTAAGAAACTATGTGAAATACTTCATCACTGCTCAAACCAACAACCAAGTTAAATTCAAGTGAAATGTATTTCTGCATATGAAATGCACTCATTTCAGCAAAATCACGAGTAAGCAATTGTACATACAAAGAGAGATAATATGTTCATTCAGAGAAACCCTCAAAGTTCATCTTGCTCTCCCGCAGAAAAGCACAATTCTAATGCATTCTACTGAAACAAACTAAGAAGCTGAAAAGGGACAAATTACTTCAACAATAAATTTCACAGGACTCAAGATTTAGGCTCTCCTCTCCCTAGAGAATATGCTTATACTGTTTAAAACTTTATGTCCAAATGAAAGAAAATCTTATACATATTCTGTACCCTCAACAAAGATAATTTGCAATCTCACCTTGCTATTGTATGATCAACTCTGCATGCTACTCAAAAACATTCAACCATTTTTAGAACTTCAATTTTCAATCTTCATCATCATGACTCATTGGATCATTTTTAGAACTTCAATTTTCAATCTTCATCATCATGACTCATTGGACCATTTTTAGAACTTCAGTTTTCAATCTTCATCATCATGACTCTGAAACTTAAAACAATTTTTTACGTTTACAAACTACTCTTGGGTTATATGAATCAGCATATAAGCAAGTCTAAGTAAAAATCACAGACACTTAAAGCACCAAACGGCCTTGAACTTACAGAATAAAATACAAGATCTATTCTAAGGGTAATCAGGCATATAAAAAATTCGTCACTGAATAAAGATTAGAGGTTGAAATTCATAAAGAACAAAACTCAAATGTTCGTTAATCTTTTAAAGAATCAAATGCAGCCCTTTTCACAATTAAAGATCTAGGAAATAATGTCCTCAACAAGTTGATCAAATGACTATATTTTGTTAGATAAGGAAAAAAAAAGACACATTCCCGATGAATAAACCAAATAAAATAAATCAAACATTGGCAAAAAGAAAACCGAGATACACCCAATTCAACCAAGAAAACTTGCATAACCCCCCAAGAACATTAATGGACATTACTCAATAAAGATGCAAACTTTCGAAACTTCTCCAAGTCCAAAAAAAAAAAAAAAAACTCGATAGTGACAAAATGAAATCAAGATAAATCTCTTGAAAATCTAATGTTCGTTGAACCAGAGATAAGGAAGTACCTGATCAAGATAGATGCCTCTATATCACCGAATAATTTACTTTTTTATTAAATTTTTGATGTAAAAATAGCAGAAGAGATTCGCAGAGGAAGCCAGAGAAGGAGCAAGACACAGCGCCTATATCTGCAGCGAGGAGGAGGAGTAGAAATATATTGAGTTGCTTTTCCTATATTACCCTGGCATTCTGTTTCTATTCACGTTTTTGCCCTTCCCTTACAGAAAGAGGAAATCGGGTACGAGCATTTCTCGTACACCTCAAAAGGTTTAGCTGGTGAAGGAGGATCGTGGGATCTACGCGCGACTATGATTCGATCTGACGGTGATGGAAGTAAATTCTGGAGTGAAGCTGTTTGCACTAGAACTTGTCCTACGCACTTCCAGAATAATTGATACTTGAGGCACTAGGAAACCAATCACCCCTAAATAACAAAATTTGTAACTTTTATTTTATTTTATTAAGGTTCTTGTCTTTATTAGGACATGAAAAAGTCGTTGGAAGGATAGAAACGACAGACTTACGTTGAAAATTAACTAATTTATTATTATTTACAAAAATAGGTTAATCTATACAATAATAAAAATTAGTTGATTAATTTATAAATGAGTTAATTTGTAACAATAAAAATTATTACAATAAGCTAAATCGATTCAATTTTTTAATTATTAGTCTAAACTAACAGTCTAAGCCCAACCTGCTATTAAGGTTCGCCCGAGTACGATCGAGTCTAAGGTAGCCTGTTCAGAGCTGAAACTCAAGCTTAAGCTCTGACTCTAACTCAACACAATTTAACCTTTTTTTAAAATTATTATAATAATCTAAATTGAAAATTTAACTGATATGAAATTTATATTTGAAATGACTAAATGATTCAATTTTTTAATTATTGGTCTAAACTAATAGTCTTAGCCCAACCCTATTGCTGCTGTTAATTAAGGCCCAAATCCAAGGCCACAGGCCGAGGCTCAAGTATAATTGGGTCTAAGACAGCCTGTCCAAACAGCCTGTCCAAAGCTGAAACTCAAGCCTGAACTCGGCTCTAACTCAACACAACTTAACCCTTTTTTTATTTAAAAATATAAAAATGCCATATTTTTTTTGCAAGATGACTTCATTTTATTTACATACGTAGAGCCTCAAATTAGACTTAGGCAGCCCGAAATCCCCATCAACCCCAAGCCTAACTCATTAACCTCAAATCGCCCAGATGCCATTCCTAGTCTAAACTCAAATCTGTAAACATTTTAAAAAATGTAAAAAATAGATTAAATTTTTTTTGAACCTTTTCGAAGGATTAACCCCAAAAAAAAAAAAAAGAAAGAAAGGAAAGAAAGGAAAGATGTTTATCTTACGGTGAACAAATAAAACGAGCATCGCTTCACCGATTTCCAAAGTACGTTCACAATGTTTCATGTATAAAAGGAAAAAGCAAGATTCAGATAAATAACAAGTAAGATGTAATAGTATATTACACAATGCGTTACAACAACTAACAGTATCAAAGATCATGGATTAAAGAAAATAATTTATGGAATGAAGTTGATGCCAAGGAATGAATCAATCAAGCTTCTCCAAATGAAATCGATCGTATAGTCTTCACCAAATGTATCGATGAATCAGAAATCTTTTCGTCGAGATGCTCCGGAAATGTCGTATATTTTACACGACTCGAGTAGTTTGAGAACTACATAAAAGACTATATTTGAATGCTAGACTCACCTGGGTGCAAAATTTGGTTTAGGTTAAAAGACTTATGTTTGATTGACATGACAATGAATTCTCTGTGCTACCATTGACAAAGGACCTATTCGCATCGACAAGTTTATAGTACTTCTCCTCTCCGTACAATTTCCTGCAAGATGCAGTAGCATTAACTCGAGAAACATTTTGCCTCAAGAGTAAACAATGAAAATTGGTATGATCGAGCAATCAATATGTCGGCAGAAAAATATACCATTTCCACATCAAGAACTAGACAGGAGGTCATGACCACAGTCCAATTCTTTAACCCCCCCCAAAAAAAAAGGAGCAAAGTCGGGCTTATAATGCATGAGACAGAAATAAGTTGTAAAATAATCAGAGTTCCATGTCCTGGTAGAACATAAATCGACCTTTCATAGTTTTCCATAAACAATTGACATGTTGCGAACCCCGGATGAATCTACAAAGATGACCACGTGGATCACATGGATAGTGCTCAACAATGCATGCACCAAACTCCCCTTTGAAAAGATAAATTTACGTTATAAATTTTATAATTAAACTTACATCAAATTATATAGTTTTCCCTCTACTAAACAGGGATGCTAGATCCGATCTTGTTGTTAGAAAAAAGTTGGATTGTTGACAATTAGTCAATAATAGCTGGTGGCTAACACAAGGTACAAACCTAACCGATCAGATTTAAACTGGAAAAGAGATAATAAACTATATTAAAAACTTACGCTACATCTGCCAAGTTCTCTGATTTGATGACACCTTTCCCCTCTGGAAGTTCAAGGGAAGAATAATGCATAATCATTTCCTTCAATGTGTGCTTTGTGCTTTTAACATCGTTATCCCATAAGATGCTCTGATAACAAGAAATAAAACCGTGTTAACTCATCAAAATTCTCTTTGTTTCAAACATAGCTTGCATGACATCAAGCACAGCCATACTGACTCAAACTTTTTGAGGCACTATAACATTTATCCGTATTTCAATGTGGAATAATCAACTCTTAATCATTTCATTTGGTATAAAACCAACCTTTCTAACATACTCTCTTTTCACTTCTTCCCAGGGTAGTTTGCCTTCAGGAGAGAATATTGAAGCATTCCAAAGAGCTCCTCTAGCAACCATTACAGATGAGGCACCTTTAAGAATACAACTAAACTTCAGGAATGATAACACACCAAACCAACTGAAAGTTAAGTAGAAATAGCACCTCACTGAACTTAACAATCATCATCAGTTTTGATAACTAAAAGAACACGAAAGCTGTATGGAACTCAGAAAGATAACTCTTGAGAAGAATTAAAATGGTTTGGGAGATCAGGATTTTAGGGAAACTGTCTGAAGATAATACCTGTTGCAACTTTAATACGTTTAAAATCATCGTATTCAAAGACATCGCCGTTTGCAATAACAGGAATAGATAATGATGATGCAACATTAGCAATCTCAGACCATTTAGCTGGATCCCTAGGCCTATCTGCGACTCTTCTGCATTTTGTTTAACAATAAACGCATTTAAGCATTTTCATTCAATAAAATGTACATACATCTGCAATTAAAAACAAACCCTACCTTTATAACCTTTTTACTAGTAATTCTGATAACAGACTTTTACCACAAACAAATCTCAAATTTACGGATATCATTGGCATAACAGTCAAACGAGAGATCACCTTCCATGGACAGCCAGTGCAGAAACACCAGTTTTCTCTATTCGCCTAGCCAGTTCCACTGTATCCTGAGAAGATTTTAGAAGTCTAATCTTACATGTGATAGGGATATCCAAATTCCTCTTTAATGTTGTCAAAATCTAGAAAGAAAGATTCCATGTCAAACTCATGATTATACTAAATCAGTGAGTGAAGAATATTGATTGACGTCACCAAGATGCTTTGCATACATCATGAATGAGCTCTGGTTTAGACAATAAGGCAGCACCCATGCCTCCACTAATAGAAAATGACTTGGGGCATCCCATGTTGATATCTATTGCTGCAACATCCTTACAGCTGGAAGAGAAATCAGCTATTAAATGACAAAATGCTCCATAATTAAACCAAGATTTGGACAAAATAAGAAATGAGTCCTACTTAAACCAAGATTTGGACAAAATAAGAAAACAGTCCTACTTAAATACGAGCAAGATTGGGGCACTACAGACACTACGCAGTTATGATCAGGAAAGTTGGGTGTCGAAGCAGTTTTAAAACCCCGAGCCTAAAGAAACTGAGCATAGCTTTCCAAATTTCGGTTTTTGGACAGTAACCCCTATTCTGGGTATAATCAACCATAAAGAGGTTAAGCAGCCACTAAAATTACCAAGTACCCTAAATACAACCTCAGTACAAGAAACATGTATTTAAAGGTGAGGGTCCATGAAAACTTTCCTAAATACACAATATGTTTTCCTTCAAAGAAAAACACAGCAAGTCTTCTGTTGCAAAACTAATCCATGTACTTAAATAATAGCAGGACAGAATCCAAAAAGCAGCCAATAATATACACTAAACTAACAAATAATTAGAGCCATTAAATTTGCCATAATTGATATTTCTCACTCAAATTGTCATGCCAACCCCACAACAATAAGCATAAATGAGATATGAACTTACACCACTTGTGCAGCAGTTAGAGCCCTCACAGCATCAGATGTGCCAATTTGAAACACAACCTGATTTTTTTCAAGAGGGCAGGTGCGGAAAACAACAAGGTCTGTTCCCTTCTCCACAAAATCGGTGCACCCTATATATTCTGCAGAAAATTACATTTGAGTCTTCTCTTATATTGTTAAGTACTTGCATAAATTTATGAATAAGATGCAGACACCAGTAAACTAGAAAGGAGACTAGGTGACATCCCTGTTGTTTTTTTAAATTAAAGAGCTAAATTCAGAAGATAAGTTCAAAAACACTATTCCTGGCAGAAATTAAAGCATTTCTTTAATAGAAATGCTCCGAAGGAAGTCTGTTACCTTTTAAAGCTACAACTGAAGTATTTAATATTATATATGTTATATTTGCTGCAGTGGACCACAGTTATAGTCCAGTGGGCCTTATGTTTGAACCTAGTGTTCACAAATTCAGAGAATTGATCGCAAAAAGGTAAATCAAGATTCTCATCATGAATGTAAACTGGCGAGTAGATCAGGTAATCTTGTCATTTTTCTTTTGTCCTCCAAAGGCAGGCGGTTATGGTAAACTGAATTGCATGTGGAAGAAAATTTACCAACCCTACAATTTTCAATTTCTAGCCATGGCTTAACTCAAATTGGAGCCCCTTTGTTTTAATGCTTCAGTCAGAAAAATCAAAAGCTTTTTCCGTCCTTTTCCTCCCATCTTTATTCATGATGATGATTGCTCTACAATTTTTCCATATGACCAAACTTTCACGCCATTTCTTCCCTACCAACCAACCAAACAACACTTTTCTGTCTTTGAACTTCAATGCAGGCTAACTCTAATTAAATCACAAAACTGTAAGCCTTTCCTTTGATAACCAGACCAAGCTTCTGTAACTTTTGGAAAACCTAGATCTCACAGAAATCATATGTAAGAAAACCTAACAACAGTGAGTGGTTGCTTCTTAACAAATTTATAAAGCGCAACTCATTTTTAAGTTTCAGATTCTAACCAAACACTCAAGCCAACTTGCACATGACAACTTGAAATAAGTAAGAATAACAAATTTAGTATGAGGACAAAACTTATTTTTTATCAAATTGGATATAGTACCATTCAGCTACTTCAATATACCTAAGATTTTTAATACAAATGTACAGCCTGTTGCTTTAATTCCTTCCCTTTAAACAGTCAGAACCTGAAAGCAGGAACAATATTGGTCTCAAAGATGAAATAAAGATTACCAATCAAGTTGTGCTTGTATTGAACAGTTCATCAATGATCTCCTTCCTGAATGTAATATTCTTTCCATATGAAGCTGGTAACCTAACACATACGTGCCCCCAAAAAATTATACAAATTTTCAATCAGTACTTGAAAACGAACACTATATCACTGAAACTTTCTTTTTGTTTTCTGAAATAAATATCTTAATCCTAAATTGCAAAGTGTCTACTTTTTGCCATAGCAGCAGAGTCAAAGCTGCAAGCTTATCATGTTGAAAGAGACAAAGGGAACTGTGCCCTTTTAATATTGATCTTCATATGGCTTCAAGTATGACAAGGTCATTCAAACCAATATAACAGATGTATGATTGAAAGTGTATGCTGGTAGATGATTAATCAACTTACTTCTACGTAATTGAGCCATGACTGCTAATTCTCTAAAAATACCATCTGGCACAGGTGGGAGGAAAAGAAAAGAAAAATGAAAACGAAAACAAAGTAGTTCATGCTATAATCTAGAGTTTTACAATGCATCAAGTCTAGATATACAATTATACAAAAAGAAGCAGCATAGTACCAATTGGATTTGTTAATTCTTATTAATCCTGAACAATATGGGACAATCCAGTAGACAAAGAAACTCCCAAAGAAATACCTAACAAAGCCTCCTAAGCTTTTATCTACAATGGGATTGGCCACTACAAATTATTTGACAAACTCAGCAAGACTTTGGCTTCCTATCCTTCTTCTACATGACAAAGCAAGATCCCAAGAAAGAGCCTACTTCTCATAGTACAGCAAATTACTTTGAATCAACTCCAAATTTCTCTCATCACCATACAAGTTACACTAAAATCCAAAGTTTCTTTCCATTCCTTAAAAGTACTAACTCTCTTTTCAGAGCCCTAATTCACACTAAAGAACGACAACCCAAAAACATCCACCGGAAAGATAGGAAACGACTGATTTTGCTGACACTTAGTCACATTCATCATCTGAACAAACTAATAACAATATTTTTGGTACTTGAATATCGACAATCAAGTTCAAAGAGTACCGTTTACTTTGAGTTCGCATTCAACTCCAGATTTCTCTCATACACCATACAAGTTAAACTAAAATCCAAAGTTTCTTTCCATTCCTTAGAAGTATTAACTCTCTTTTCAGAGCCCTAATTCACATAAAGAACGACAACCCAAAAACATCCACCGGAAAGATAGGAAACAACTATTTTGCTGAAACTTAGTCACATTCATCGTCTGAACAAAAGAATAACAGCATTGTTGGCACTTGAATATCGACAATCAAGTTCAAAGAGTACCGTTTACTTTGCGTTCGCATTTGACCAGTTTATGATCAATGATTTCCTCTCCATACGTTATATCTGCGCCATATTCAGCAGCTAACAATCTAAACGGTAGCGTCCCCTACAGAAAACCAATTAAAACAAGAGTAAGGAACGATTAGGGTTTAAGTTGGACATAAAAAAAGGAAAATGGAGGGTTAAAGAAAGAGACTCACAACTCTAACCATGGGAGCTAGCACCAACTTGTCTCTGTACTCCATCTTCTTCGCTTTGTAGAAGCAGAGGACAGAGAGGCGCTCCTATTCTAATATTGGGTCAACCCAAATAAAATAGTCCAATTTAATATACAAAGTTTAAATTAACTAAGATTTAAATTTAAAATTTTAAAAATTTGAATTTAAGAGGCCTAAGTTGAATTTAATATGAAATTCAAAAATTTAAAAAAAGGTTAAAATTTGAAATCAACTATTGTTTCTTCGAGAAAAATTTGAAGTAATCGAAGTTTAAATTAAATTCGAATTTATTTTAAAATTTTTGATAAAATTAATTTAATTCATTATTATTACTCCTTAATTTAAATTTTATATTTTTAATTTATAAAAAAGTAATTAAAAAATTATTGGTAAATCTAAATTTTATTTTTTTATTATTGACAATGAATTGAGTTGGGTTTGAATTTAGGTCCGAAAATTTTAATTTGGCTCATTATATTCATCATCATTATCATCAACACTAACTAAAAGTCCTGCTAAAACACGAAATTTAGGAGAGTCCGATTTAATAAAAATGATGAATTCAACTCGTTATATATATTTAAAAATTAAAAATAACGTTATTTTACTTAAAACTTTAAAATTATGGACTAAATATTTTAAGAAAAAATGTTCGAATTTGGTCAACACGAATTAAACTCATTGAATTTATTTCGGATTAAGTCGGGTCGAGCCATAATTTTGCCATGCCTATTTTTCACAAAATACTCAAATCCCAAGTTATTTTGCTAATCAAATTTAGAGCTAAAGTAATTTGTTGATGAATGAAGAGAATACCAAATGACCCAGACAAACTAGGATAGTGGGACCCACAGAGCGTAATTAATCAATAATAATACCGAAGTTAGTTTTATGGACTTGTCAAATCCCATTTTGTGCCTTTCATTTTCCTTTTACTTTATTTCTTTTTTTTTTTAATCTCAAAACCCTAATTCTGTGGACTCCAAGTGCCTATTGCTCGTCCACCCCCTCTCTATCTCTCCCTCGTCAATCTCCAGCGAAATCTCGATCGTCCGGCGACGGTTTATTCGTTGATCTCTGTATCAATACAGGTGTGTCTTTTCTGTTTCTTTTTCTTCCTCGATTTCTCGTTAGTTTATTGACCGATGGGTTTCTCTCTCTTCGAATTGTGGAGATTTGGGAATTTGATAATGTTGGATAATTTTCTGTCGAAATCTCCGATCTAATCCGTTTATTTTACCGGATTTTCGCTTGGTTCGATTAGTACGGGCTTATTGGGCGAATGGAGACGCAACAAATGTGTCCCAAGTATAAAAGACAAGTTTTGAAGATCGTTAAATTCGTGTTTGTTTAAGCGTGTTCGTGCTTAGGAATTGGTGAAATTTTTGAAAAATATCGTTCATGTGTGTTGGGTCCCTTTGGGATTCCTTTTGTGTTGTAAATGAGAGTGAATACGCGGGAACTTCGAAGAGTCAAGTGGTAGGAGTGAGGTGTAGCAGGTGTAATGTTTAATTTAGGTTTGATCAGGTAAGGGAGATGATGTTATGGATCAATATGATCAAAAGCTTGAAGGCCGACAGAGTTCCTGTTGGAGGACACCTCTTGGGTTTCAGGATTCAGACGCTACTTATATAAACACCCTTGGAAATTTGAGCACTAGGCCAAAAAAGTTAATAAAGCAGCTTGGAATTCTGAAGCCATCACTTAAGGGATTGGCCATTGACTGTATGTCATGTTTGTAAATGGTTCAGTCTTATTATCCCAAGAGAATGCATAAGTATAGGCATGGTAAAAACCTTGGAATCTAACATTGCTAAGTACTCACTTTACTATTAATATTTATGTCACTGCAGCTTCCTGTAATCTTTGGTCAACTATGTTCAGCGACTTTAAGGGAAATTGAGTTGCTGTTATAGGCTTGGAAGATGTAAAATACGATGTACCATGAGCTAAAAAGTTGTGATTTATTTTTTCTGAGACTTTTAGACCTGATAAAGAGATGTATTGCATAAGCATTTCAAGTTCTTTTAGCTATGGTTTATAATTAGTGGAACTAGATTTGCATCTTTCTTGCTACGACAAAAACTGCAACTATGCTTATAATTCTTGTAGCTAATCCAGCGCTATCGGTTTGAAATGAAATTGTAGATGAAATGGTCAACATAGAAACAGTGCCATTTCATGGGCTGGTTTTCATGATTCACATTCAGACTTTATTAATCAGTAATTATTTGATGAGTGTAGTTCAAATTTTGTAATATATATATATATATATCTCTATTACCCCTTGGCTTACATTTTGTTGTTTGGCTCAACAGATTGCTGTGGAAACTAGTTTTATTCTTGCTGATTTTTAGTGGAAAAAAAAGGGGTAGAGATATTGGTATCCCAATTTCCTTTTCCTTCATTGGATCCATATGCAATCGAGAAGAAGGTTTATTGCATTGGTTTAAGGAATATTACAGTTGACCTTTTAACAGGGAAAAGAAGTTTATGTGATTTTGGGCTCTGTGCTTAATCTAGGACGGAGAAGGTTGTGGACTGAACTTGTACTTGTCACTAAATCTTTCAGATTTATCTGGAGAGTATTGAACTTTATTTTTTTTTCTTCCATTAGAAGATTTGGGTATTTTTGTTTCCATTGTCTTATTATAGGGTTTTTTTTTGACAATTCGCAGCTTGTCAAGATTTTGAAGTTCTAAATACCGAATTACTGCTTTCTCAATACTTGAAAGTTGTTTGAAATTGTGAATAAGTGATGACTGTAGAAGAGGTTTAATGGGTCTTGATACTTATTATATTTTTGTGATTTTACTGTGCTGTTGTGAATCATGATATGTAATTAAAAAATGAAAATTTTCCTGGTAGGTTGTCCATGAACAAGATGTCTCCAGCATCAAAAGCTACGTCCAAGGACAAAAAGGTTTTGAAGGAGGTCCAGAAGGCGCCATCAAAGCCTGCAGGACCTGCAACTGCAGCTAGTGGTACACCAGCTAGTGCATATAATCCTCTTTCTGGAACCTTTTTCACTCTTGAAAGAATTCCAACATCTTCTGCTTCACCATTACCAATTAATGGCCGTTTCCGGACCATAGATGAGACAGATGATCATGGTGGTGGTTTACCTGCAGTGGAGTGTGATTCTGTCTCAAACAATGGTAGCTGGTCTGGAGAATCAGAAGATCACAAAGATAAAATGTCTAATCCTCCAGCTCGACCGGATATAATACCAGGAGCTGACAGTGACAAGCGGGAAAAAATTCGTCAAAAGAATGAAAGAAAGCACCAGCGCCAAAAGGAGAGGCGAGCTCAGGAATTGCACGAACGATGCAGTGGCTATCTTATGTCAAGAAAGCTTGAAACACTTGCTCAGCAGCTGGTTGCAATGGGGTTTCCTCATGAACGGGCTACAATAGCTCTTATATTGAATGATGGCAAAGTAGAAGAATCTGTTACCTGGTTGTTTGATGGAAATGAAGATGCTGAGAAATATAGGGATCAAAACCTTGGTGGTGGTAATTTGAAAATTGATATATCTAATGAAATTGCTCGGATTGCTGATATGGAGATCAGATTCAAGTGTACCAAGCAGGAGATTGAAAGAGCAGTAGTGTCCTCTGAGGGTGATCTTGACAAGGCTGCAGAGATTTTAAGAGCACTAAAGCTTGAACCACCTGTTCCACGAAAGCCTGAAGAAACTGGTGATCCTCCAACAGCTAATAATTGTAAACCTTCAGTAATCATGAGCCAGAATGTGGTAAGTCCACAACCTAGATCCAATCCGCCATTGCTGATAAATCAAAGAAGAGATAACAAGGATTTTAACTATACAAAAACAACTGTCCCTATTGGATCCTTAGAATTGGGGGGTAAAAGTTTGCAACCTTTGAAGAAAGTGCAACAAAAGCTGGAGTGGGCAAAACCCCAACAATCTGCTGTGCCCATGGAGAAAAGGTGGGCTAGTGCAGGGTCAAATCCTTTGGTTTCTTATTCTTTGACCTCATCTCTACAAGTGTCACATCTGCCATCCAAGACAGAAACTCACTATTTGGCTGCTGGAATTGAATATAAGAACCTTCAGCCAGGTGTAGTTAGGGAGCCGGTTGTGATGATGCAGCGACCTCAATCAGTAAACACCAAACCTATTCCAGCTACAAGCATAAGCTCATCACCTGGAACAAGCAGTTGGTATCCCACAAACGGTGTCGATACCATTATGTCCAGTGGCTTGATGCCTAACATTCCAACCGCGACGAGCCTCAACCTTGGCAATGTAAATTCAAATCAGATGCTTCACCAACTTCAGTATCAACAACAACCAGCTCCCGGCAACAGTTCAGGGGTTTCTCCTGGAACTAGCAGAGGAAATGGCTTATGGAATAGAATGACATCAAATACTCCGGCTGCTGCTGCTGCTGCTTCCTCTCTTGGACTCTTCTCTGGTTTGGGTTCAAGTGGTTCATCCGGGGCCTCTTCTCCTGTTGATTGGAGCACTGCAGGCTCAATGGCAGGTCTAGACTATGCCAACATAGATTGGAGTATGGATCGTGGCCTAACTTCATCAAGACCTGGTGGATTGTGGGTCGGTCCAGGTTCTTTGAAAAATGACAGCCAAGTGCATGATTCAAATCCTTCTAGCTTAGGGATCAAGCTAGCGTTAAGATCAACTCCCAATGGTAATGGTACATCCATGATAGGATTGTCGGATGGTGGAGTGACAAATGCTGAAACCTCTGCTTCTGGCTCCCATGACTGGACTTCCCCGTTTGAAGGGAGAGATCTCTTGAGCTTGCCCAGACAGTTTGTTTCATCTCCTTCACTGTAGAGTGTTGGGAAATGAATTCATCAATAAAATGATTACAAAAAACCTCAAAATGCGTTTGGTTTTGTTGTTGGTTCTCGTTCTTCTGATGCTTGTCATGTTTGTTCAACAGTACCAATTTCAAATGGAAGAAAGCATCCAAGGGCCCTTTGCTTTAATACCTTCTCCTTTCCTTTTAATTCTAATTGCACTTGATGCTCTAGATTTGGGATCTTCCCTTTCCCTTTCTTGGACATTAAGGTCGCCACCTATACTGACTATCGTTTCAAGGGCTGGAAACATGTGAGGTCAACACTGGCGGTGTCTAGATGCTGGATTAATCCCAGGTGCTGCAAAAGCTATATATTCTTGTTAATCCTAGAAATGGCCTCAGGACTATCTTTTTTTTGGTAGTGGTAATATACAAGGCGAGGTCTTGAAAACCAAGAAACTGATATGGTGACGGATACTTGTTAAAGATTGGAAGACTAATGAGCATAAGAATGATAAAAAAGTCTGGACCGAAATTAATGGATTAAGACCGGAAGTTAACAAATTAAGATTAATTTGTTTGTATTTAAGATCAAAGTCAGAGTTGGGTTAGGCTTAAAAAATTAGATTTGGGCTAAACTTGGACTGCAAATCTAAAATTGGGCCCGGTAAATGGGTTTCGGCTTTTCGTGTATGTTCAAAGTCTAAATGGACTCTTTGTCCGATCTTGGGTTCAAAATCGGATTGGAAGTTAAATCAGTAAGATAAAAGATTTAAGGTTTAAAAAGTTCAATCGATATTAGATCGTCATAAAATTAGCTAAAAATTGAATAAAACTAAAGAATTTGAAAAATAATTGAAGAAGATTATCTTTATCAGTCAAAAATTTTAAAGTTTAATTGAAAAAAAGGATTGTTGAATGAAAATTAATCTGTTTATTTTAATTTATAAAAATTAAATAATTTACAAAAATTAGTGGATAAGTAATAAACTGATCGATTTTTAACAATAAATATTATTAAACTAAAAAGTTAAAAACTAACCTAAAATATTAATTGATTTAAAATTTTTACTATTAAATCATCAAATCGGTTTAATTTTTAAAACACTTACAAATATAATACAAAAAGAAACTATGGGACTAGGAAAAAGTAGACTACTGAGTACTGACGCAAAAGGAAGCGCAAAAGCTTGCCATTTGTATTAGGTGATTTCCTTCATTAGGTCGTGGACTTGGATCAAATTTAGACATGGGTTAGTTCGTTCCTTGGGCCTATGTTGGACTGGACTCCAGACTTCATTTGCATATGTTTGCTTGGTACTATGCTTCCACTAAACTTTCTTCCAACTAAATGATTTAATTTACTTTCTTTTTTTGCTTGGAAGTTCTTCAGTTGTATAGTATGTGTTGAAATTATGTTAAAATGAACTTTTCTTTACCAGGCTTATCCTTAGACACTGTACTTGATGGTGGTTGATAGAGTAATCCTTGATCATAATTTTCAGTATAAGTAATGCGTCTAATATAAAACCTGTGATTGGTAGTAAAACAATGATTCCCATGTGAGTTGAAACGAGCATAGATATGCCACCTTGGAAGAACTCTACCCCCTAAGTTAGTGTAATAGTCATCATTATCATCATCAACACTACGCAGTTAAAATTCCATACCAACACAAGATTTGATAATATACAGTCTTATTCTTACTTAAGTAAAGAGGCTGTTTTCAATAGACGGACATACAAATGTGACATGAAGATGTGACAAAAATTATACATGAAGAAAATAAAATAAAGATAGCAAAAATTCGTAAGGTCCTTCTAAATGCCCCACAAAAAGAGAAGAAGAAAGAGGGAAAAAAACAAATAATGCTAGTAATATTAAACTAAATGAATACATATATAAATAAATAATACTAAAATATTAAAATAATAATTGTGACAAAACACACTTGATAATTGGCAGGTGATAGATGAGAAACTGTCAAAGTTATACTCATATTTGGTGACGAAGGTGAGAAGCTCCTCAAATGCAAAAATTTTTCGTATAGACCTGAGCTGAAAAGTCGAGTCACACGACAAAACAGCTAGCCCATGGCTAACAACTAAAGAGATAGAGACTGAATAATTAGACAAAACTTCCTAGGAGGTAAATAATACATAACAAATTCATAGTACCCGGATTTTTATAACCTGCAAGACTGCGAATGCTCTCTTTAAGATATATCCTTTACTTGTATCCTAATACTTCAGAATTTCCTATTGTGGGTTAAGTCTTCGGTAAGCTCCAACCATGTCATATCATTCTTGATCATTTTCCCCAAGTTCTTTTTAGGTCTTCTTTTTTTCCTCTTGCAGTCTCTAAGAATTATTTTCTCGCATCATCTCATTGGAGCGTTAGAATGTCTCCTTCTCATATGTCCGAACTACCTAAGTCTTGTCTCTCGCAATTCGTCATTAATACCAATCACTTTTAATTTGTCTCTTACCATACGATTCCTAAACTTATCTCTTCTGGTAGTGTTATACATCTATCGGAGCATCCTTATCTCCGTCACCAAAAGCTTATTGTTATGTATTCGTTTGATGGGTCAACACTCCAACCCATATAACATGGTTGGCCTAATCGCCATTCGGTAGAATTTACTTTTAAGCTTGAGTGTTATCTTCTTATCACGTAAGACCCCTGATGCACTTCGGCATTTGAACCACCCTAATCTAATATGATGGACTATATCGTCATCAATCTCTCTATTACTTTGGATGATAAACCCTAGATACTTAAAACGCTCTTTCCGTTATACAACTTCAGATCCAATTCTTATGTCCACATCGTTAACCATCTGTTGGCCTGAAAGTTGCATTCTAAGTATTAGTCTTAGTCTTGATTATTTAAAAACCTTTCAACTCTAACGTTTCCCTCCAACATTCTAGCTTGATATTGACCCCTTCCTTTGTCTCATCCACTAAAACAATATCGTCAACAAATAAGTTACACCAGGACACATCTCCTTGAATAGTCTTATAAACTCATCCATCACTATTGCAAACAAAAAAATGGCTTAATGCTGAGTCTTGGTGTAGCCCAATATCAATAGAAAAATTATCAGCGTCTCCTCCTATCATCTGTACGCTAATCACAACCCCTTCATAGTATCTAATTGTTATCAGTTTGTGATTAATTTGAGAAATCTTTTAAGTTTTAACATGATTAAGGAATGCTTGTTATTTAAATATTTAATAAACGTTAATTGCCAATAGTTAACCAATAACCAATCAACTTAGCACTTAAGTTATATTTTAAAAACTTTGTTGTAGAAAATTGACGGATTAACGTTAAAATCGATCGATTACACAAATCAATTCATATCTAAATTGAACGGATATTTTCTTTGTTCTTCTTCTGTGTTTTTATTAAAAAAAGAAAATTATGATACATATGAGAGTAGTATAAAGAATGGTAAAACAAATAAAAAATTGAAAATAAATTATGTTTTGAAAAAGAAATCTAGTATACTAAGTATGTAATTATCAATTAAACCATTCGTTCGTTCTAAAGTCAGTCATTCTCTTTTTTAGAGCATATTATCTGTGTAATTTAATTTTTGAATTTTAATTTTTTTTATATCTTTTCTAATTTAAAACAATAGATAAATATGTTCTACATACAAATTAAAAAAATTATAAAATTATGACCGCTTGTGATTTTTTATTCTTTTTATCTTATAAATTTCTTTGTTTCACATGTTTTTTTAAATATTTTGTTAAGTTTGATTATAAGTGCTAAACAATAATGCAAGTTACTAATTAAAAATAACTCATGTCCTTCACTCTCCTTATTTATTATATATATATATCAATTTAATAAAACATTCCTTAATTCTTCAATAGTTTTATTTATGTCTGATCAAAATTTTAAAACATTAATCTTATTCAAGTGCCATTATGAAATTGTTTACAAGATTTGAAGCCGATGCACAACATCAAGTTCAATTTTGAGAACATGTGTACATTTTTTTGTCTTAACGATCTAAAATATTTAGCTATGTGTTGATTTCAAGATCAAAAGTATCATTTTTTTCCTCATGTTTTATTTTTTAATTTTTAATAAAGATTGCTATCTCATGATACACACTATGTTATGTAGCATTAAAAGAATTTATTCTCACTTCAATATTCTCTTCAAAACAAAAAAAGCTAACTAAGAAGTTCCCATTTTGGAAATTGCAATAGGAGTTCTTTGATTTATTCCATAATCGTTTTCCATTGCTGGAGGAAATGGACTGTGAGACGCCAACTGCGAGGAACAGTCACCCCCCAAAGCTAACATAATCTTTAGGCTAAAAGAAATAAAATTCTTTTGTAATTTGAGAAACTTTAAAAAAATCTCTTAATTTTAAATTTTTAGAAATAAAATTCTTTTGTAATTTGAGAAACTTTTAAAAAAATCTCTTATTTTTAATTTTTTTAAAAATCTTCTAATTTTTATTTTCTAAAGAAAGCACTTCCCTTGATCTTCAGTTAAAAAATGATGACAAAATACACGCAATATGAGCATCAAACTTGTACCAATCAAATGTCGCTTAATTGATGATTCAACTTAATTCTTAAATTCAAATGGAATTAATTAAATTATATTCAAATGAACAATTTATTATAATTTTCTTAAATTATTAATTTAAGTCAATTTTAATTGATTTATCTCATGTTTAAGTACTAAGTTAGATTATTATATTAGTAATATTTAATTAGTCCATATCTAATGCTTATATGATCCAAGTTTCTTTATTATTTTTAACCGAAATTTAAGAGAATGAATTTTTTTGAAAAACTAAAAATTAAAAAGGATTTTTTCTAAATTTTTAAAGATTTAAGAATTTTTTTCTAAATTCTGTTAAACTACGTGATTATCTTAATCATTTTATAAGAGAAAATTCCTTGCAAATTGCTCCGGAAGAGGGTAGTTTAGCTCACATATGCTTATTAATCGAATACAGAAGATAGTAGGTCAAAATTGGAGATATTAGATATAAAAATAATAATTAAATTAAAATTATCGTTTAAAATTTAATTATTAACATATTAATAATTAATTTGAAATATTTAATTTATAAATTACAAAAGTAATCATAAGATTAAGAGGATTTACGAGCTTGCCTCGACGTGCTACATGTTTGATGCGATGTGCTAGGTTGTCCTTTGAATCACCTTACGACTTTTCACTAAAACCCTAAAATAACTTCGCCTACCACATAATCAATCGAGATGATTCTAAGAGGAAAAGGAAGGGAAACTTTGTTAAGGGTTTATAGGTATAATTTACTCTTGTTTTGCACTCATAAAGATTCAAGTTTTTGTGGAAGGAAAGGTATGTACATCACAATCATTTGTAAGTTCAAAGACTATAAGCGTGAGCATCATCATCATGTACACCATCTAATAGAATAATATGGAGACCTTTTTGGCATTAACATCTTGGGATTATCATAAGATGGTTATGTTTTCTCTCCAATGATTAGGTACACAGCCTTGCTTTTGTCTTTTCTACCTCTTCTCTAAAATTTCGCAATAAAAAAGAAGTTAGAAAGATCCTCAGCCGAGATATTCGTTGAGTGCCAACCATTTTCGTAATATAAAAAGCGAAGTTCTTTGGAAAGTTTTCACTTCATAGATTATCTCATCATTTTATGAGAGTTCAAATGAGTTTTACTTAATTATTATGAATCCTATCCTAAAATAAATAAATAAATAAATAAATTTATATATTTCAAATTAGAATAATAAAATAATTTAATATCTTCAGTCTTCAATCATCAATAAAAAATAAAATTATGATTAATGTTTTCAAAATTGGAAGAGAAGTTAAATCGACAGGAGATTTAAGGTTTAAATGGTTTAACCAATATTAAAATAAAATTGAAGAATTAAAAAAATGATTAAAAAAATTGTCCTAACTTATTGAAAAATTTAAAGTTTAATAGAAAGAGAGATTATTAAATGAAAATTAATTGGTTTATTTTAATTTACAAAAACTAATTAATTTACAAAAATGGGTCGATTAATTAATAAACTTAGCAATTTTTTCAAAAAAATTACTAAACTAAATCAAATCGAAAAATTGAAAATCGAACCAAAAGTTAACTAGTTCAAAGTTTACACTTTTTAAATCGGTCGAACTAGTTTAGTTTTTAAAACATTGATTATGATTCATACTAGTTGATATCTTATCTAATTTCTTAGATAATTAGTTACTAAATTCGAAGTAATTTAATTCATAGTGACCATTGATTGTATAAGCCAAAAACCTACCAGTCATCTTATAATATCTTTTATTTTGAATATTGTTTCAGGGTCTTTTATGTAACAACTTACATGAATAAATGCAAAATTTTGCTGCTATACACAAAGATTCACCCAATAATTCACGCACGTGTAAGCCAGGTTTAATGCAGCAATAATTAGAAAAGGAATTTCTAATTTTAAATTAAAAAATCATTAATCCAAAATTGCATTTTAGCACTTCAACCTAACAAAGAATTAAGAATGTGATGATGGTCATCTACTAATGTTATGAGCTGTAACGAAGACTTAGTTGTCTAAATGTGTAGAAAATTGAGCTTCTACCAGTCAAATGTTGTAATTAACAATGTTTTCATTCGATGCACACTTATCAATGAAACTATTCCCAATTGTGGCCAAATTTCAATTAAAATAGAAATCTGATGTAGAAGTACATCAACTTAAGGGTTTCATAATTTATTTAATGTTAGTCATTCTTAATTTGTTTATTATTATTGCCAAAATTTTTAATTTCTAATCAAAATTTAAACCTTTTACAATTATAATAAGTTAGTGTGCAAAACATTTGTTTTGTTAAACATAAGATGATTTATTTACTTTCAATTCTTTTATCCTTTAATATCATTGTTAATTCTTTAATTATTTAGTCAATTTTTTAAATTTGTAAAAATATAATAAAATAGTATGCAAAACACTTGTTTTATTAAAAATAAAACAATATATGTAACTTAAAGGGAAGAATCATGTGTCTTTTTTTTGTGTACTATGTTATCCTTTTTTTGTTAAAATAATCGTTCATATTTTAAGAAGTTCTAAAATTTAATTGAAAAATTAAAAAACTTTACACTTATATAAATAAATTAAAGAAAATATAGTACTAGATAAATAGTTATCCTTAAATTAATTATTTGCATTTCTAATTCTTTAAATTCTTATAGTAGATGGAACAATGTCGAATTCAAAGAGAACTTAAAACTAATTATTTTTATTAAGCTCGTTGCTATCAAGTAAATGATAGCAATGAGCTTAATAACAATGAGCTTATTAAAAAAGACTAAACTTTTTATTAAATAATTGAGATGACTACAACTATTCAATTTAGTTTTCTTGTTTATCATAAATTAAATATACAACTTCATAAATAAATTATTTGCTACCTATATCAATCTTTTATGACAATTATGAATCACTAAATTCATGAATATTTATAGAATAATCAACATTAAATAAATTTATCAGATCAATCAATATTGGTTACTCATGAAATATAAGAACACAAAACAAAAAAAAATACTTGAATTAAAACATGAATATAAGTTTAGAACAAAACCTCACAAGGTTACAACTAGAGTTTTGAATCTCATTGAATCAGAATATTCGAATTTAATCACATATGACTTTAGTTCTAACACCAAAAATGGAAAAAAGAAATGAAAGATTGAGAGAAAAATACAAAGAAACGAAAGAGAATGACGGAGAAATTGTTGGATGTGTTTTTTTTCCTGCTCAAAACCTAATCTACTTCAATCTTGCAAATATCCTATTCAAAACAAATCCAAATACCTAAATAATAGTGATAGAAATAAGTTTAACTCTTATCATTAATCTTGCCTTATCCAATCTATCTTTTTTTTTTCAAAATTTGTGATTTTTACCAATAATACTCCAATTTGATGCAATCTTTACTTGACATCTCCTAAAAAATGTAAATATTATTTTTTCTATTTAAACACCAAATATAGTTAAACAAAAGAGATAAAGATTTGAAAAGTAAATTAGAGAAATTGATTGTTACCTAAATGTGATTCATATATTGTCTTCATTTCAGATATGAGAACAAAGTAACTTTCTTATAATTGAAGTTGAGCCCTTTTACTAGGGATGTCAATGAGCCGAGGTGGGCCTAACTTATCCACCTTAATATTTTTTTAAAAAATAAAAAATGACGTCATTTTTTGTCGTTCCAATTAAGCCACAGTCGAGTCAAGTCGACCTAACCTTAGCCCGTGGCCCGATCGTGTCTACCAATTTTGACTCATGGCCCACCCGTGACCCGGTCAATCTAGGCTAAAATTATCATTCCTACTTTTTACAAGGAAGGGTTCGCTAAGGCAATAAAAGGGGAAAACATAATACTATTTTTATTATTTTCATTTATGTAAATTATTTTAAAATTTTCTAGTAAACTATTTTAACTATTATCGTATTTGATATTAATAGCAAAATTTATTAAAATAATTTAATAGATTTTAGAAACAAATATTTTTAATATTAAAAGTGTTTTTCATTTAAAATATAAAAATGCTCGTCTTAAAAAAAGTTAGGGAAAGTTTTAATATCTTGTACTCCCATTGAAAATTAGTTAATTAACAATTAAGTAAGTCAATACACTACAATTACATAGTATTTCAGGAAATTAGAAGCGTCACATCACATCACATCACATCAAGATCATTGAAGATGCGAAATGAGACCAAGTTGAATAGTTTATGGTATAGTTTAACTTAAGATTTCATAGGTTTGGTGGGTTAGGGCAGGAAATATATATTTTTTTTCACAAAGCTTTTTCCTATTTTTTAAACTCAATTCTGCATCAAGTTGTTCTTGTTTAAGCTGTTTCCATCTCACGTCAATAAATAATGAAGGAAAGGGTCAAGAGAGGGAGAGATCGGTTGGATATATAAAGAGAGAAGATAAGGACCAAAGGTTCACACGTGGGTAGGAGAGGAATTGGTGGATCCAAGAAAGAAGTCAGCATTTTAGGTTTGCTTTTCGGTTTGTTCCTTGTTCTTCGATAAGTCAGAGTTTAGTTTACTGTTAAAACAGCTTAAAAGAGATAGTTATAAATTGAAGCTTTATTTTTCAGGATTTTACTCTTCTTATATAGAGAAGATTGATCAAACTTCTTGCAGGAATCCATTTTTAGAGGAAACAAAGCAAGTTCCAAGATGGATTCGACATCAGCTACATGGTTTACAGAAATGGTATGTTGATTCATTATTCTGAGTTTTTAGTTTCATTACAGAAAATGGGATTCATTATTTTATGGAACTTGATGACGGTTTCACTTTACCAGGGTATGAATGATTACCAGTTCATTTCTCAGTATAATATGGGGACTGCAGACGGAGAAAACATCCAGCGATGTTCATCTTTGGATAGCTATTCCTCTTACCCTAACTTAGATACCGAAACCTTAAACCAATCCTATTTAGAAATTGCTCAAAACAACATTGAGAGACCTACTAAACAGCACAAAACCAGCAGTTGGAACTCAGGTATAACAGGTGAACACCAACCGCCAACACCCTCTTCTCCTACATCTCAGTTTCTTTCATTTGAGGATTCATCGACAAACCATTCCCAGAAGCTACTCAGGAGACTAAGCTTCGACCTGAAGCCAAAGGAGGAGGCTTTGTCTCCAGGGAGCATGAACTTTCAGCCTTTGGTCTCAAAAATTTCTTATGAGAACCAGAGTTATGAAGATCCAAGGAAAAATCAAGGAAGTTATAAGAAGTCTTATTCTATGTCTATGACAAGAACTCCCTCGCATGCTCAAGAACACATTATGGCCGAGAGAAAGAGGAGAGAAAAGCTTAGCCAGCGATTCATAGCTCTATCGTCTATTGTTCCTGGTCTAAAGAAGGTATTGCGGATTTCTTGCACTATCTTCTCTGTAGTTAAGATAAGCATGTTCATGATCTTCAATGTTTTTTTTTTTTTCTGTCAGATGGATAAAGCTACTGTACTTGGAGATGCTATAAAGTATGTGAAGCAGCTTCAAGAAAGAGTGAAGGAACTGGAGGAGCAGACCAAGAAGAAAACAGTAGAATCAGTTATACTTGTGAAGAAATCTCAGCTATCTCCCGATGAAGACTCTTCTTCATGTAACGATTCAAATTCTGAGGGCCACTTCAATTCGGCCCTCCCGGAGATTGAAGCAACAGCTTCTGGCAAGGATTTACTCGTTCGAATACACTGCCAGAAGCAACCTGGTGTTCTAACTAAAATACTAAAAGAAATGGAGAATCTTCATCTATCTATTATGACTAGCAGTGTTATGCCATTTGGAAGTTCCACCCTTCACATTACCATAGTTGCTCAGGTAAACTGGGTTTTGATCTCAGATTCTGATACCCTTTTAGACACTATCAGAAACTATGATTTTCTTTACACCAGAACTCATTTTCAAAGGATAATCAATAATGGAGTGACATGCTTTTGCAGATGGACAGTGAAGAAACGATGACAGTTAAGGATTTGGTCAAAAACCTAAGACTAGCTCTCCTGAAGTTCATGTGACAGAAAAGATGTGAACATGCAATATCTCCGACTACATTTACATGAATATATCTGAATCACCATAGCTGAAAAGAAAGCTTGTGTTTGCCGTGAAGTTACACAGAACACGACGGTTTTCTCGTTTGATATTTTTGCGTGGTCGATACTAGTCGACCACGTTGAACAAAAAGACCCATTTCTTGTAATAACAAATTATCCTAGTCCTACGTGCTTGTGGTTTTTCTGGGTTCGTGAGTGATTTCTGTCTTACTCTTCTTCGTTTTTCACTTATGATCACATGATGTCTTTACTTTGGGTTGACACCAAATTGTTGTATATTGTTAACGAAGTGCACGTTCCTTAGAAGTTTGATCCCAAACTTGTTTTTGTCGTTCCTGTTTGTGTCTACTGAAACTCCATTCCATGTTTTTGGACTAGTAAAGTGGATGGCTTTGTCTTTTTGGTTACTTGATTACTGCTTGATTTGCCTCTATAACCATGAGGGATTATTGGTGTTTATTCAGTAATATGATATGAAATTCGCCTTGAACTACCAAGTTAACTTCATTTTATGTCTATTTTCGGGAGTGAATAGAGTAATTTATTATAAATTTATTACAAATTATTTGAATTGAATTTGTTATTTAATTTTTAAATATTCACTCATTAAATAATTTATTTAAAATATATAATTTATAATTATTATATACACATAAAAGTTAATTTAATACACATTAAGAAATAATAATTATAATATTTGTAATAAAAATTACTACAAAACTCAATGTCTTTTAGACAATAGATTCTTAAATTTTTAAATAAATATAGATTGTATCACTTCACCAAGAAAAAATATATGTAGGTGTATTGACTCATATGCATACATACATATATATAGTAATCATTTTCTTTTTCAATTGCAACTTGCAGATACTTAAATCAAGTTGTTAATGAAATTAGGGTGACAATTGATGAAGGAAGATGCCATTTTATTTATCTTAACATGCCATGTTGAGCCTTTAATGAATTTGCTTTTCTAATCTTTTAATGGCTACCTCAAAATTTTTGGAAAATTATTTATGACCTTATAAATCAGGAGTCTCACAGAAATTATTTAATTTTGTGATGTATATGTCGAACTCATCAATTGAATTATGCAATATATTCAGTATGACAAGACGGTGATATAAGCAAAATTCGTGTTTAGAACTTTAATTCGAGTGAATTAATTCACCTGCAAAATAAAAATAAAAATACAGAAGTAAACTACAGGTTGATATGGGGTTGACCCCCCCAAAAAAAAAAAACCATAATTAGTTTGGAAGGTACATGTTTTCGATATATTCTATAAAAAATAGAAGGTTGTTTTCATATTTTGCTCACCATTTAAACCAAATTCATTCTCTTGTTTAATCCTAAAAAAATAATATTTAAAAAACTAGACTGAAAGTTAAACCGATAAAATAAGATGTTTAAGGTTTAAAAGGTTCAATCAAAATTAGACCGTTATAAAATCTGCTAAAGATTAAATAAAATTAAAGAATTTGAAATATGATTAAAAGATATTATCTTATCTACAGAAGAATTTGAAGTTTAATTAAAAACTATTAAATGAACATTAATTAATTTATTTTTATTTATAAGAACTTATTAATTTATAAAATTGACCGATTAATTAATAAATTGATTGATTTTTAACAACAAAATTTATTAGAATAAATCAAACCGAAAAATTGAACGATTCAAAATTTTTACTATTAAAACGATCGAATTGGTTGAGTTTTTTAATCATTACTAAAAAAAGTAAATTAGAGTTATTAACTTAACTATCTATTCAAGTCTTTTTTTTTTTTAAATCCATTTCCTTATCGAAGACTTCTTGATCCATTGAAAGAAAAGAGGATTAGGTATATGAACTGTTCAACATATTACATACATTGGTACATAATCTATTTAATTTAGAACCAAAAGATATAAATAATCTATTTGGTTTCTTCCTTTCGTCATTTAGATTTTTTGGTAACATCATTTGAATTTTGAAGTTCAATTATTTTCATTTTATCAATTTGCATATACTGTTCATCTTCTCTTTTTATTGACTCGAGAAAATATTGAGACCTTTGGACGGTGCTTCATTGGCACCTACTTCCTGACGAAGTCAAACATCTCATAATGGTCACTGCTATAATACTGTGTGCATCAAATTTCTGACTTGTTTGCTTACGAGGCTTGGATTCCTCGGTTTACGTTGAAAAATGAGAAGAAACAAAAAGAAATAATGTTATAATAAGTATACCTAATATCAGAATCGATATTTTAATCTAGGTTTAGAATAAATTTTGAATTAATTAAATATTAAATTGAATCCAAATTTTGAACCAAATTTAGTTTAATTTAAGTCATTATCACGTATTTCTTGAATTAAAAAAATAAATACAGTTATTACCCTAACTCGCATTACTGTCTCTTCATCATATAAACTCATTAGTTGGCGGTAGACTAAAAGGAGAAGGGCAAATTTTAGTGCACAAGATTATCTATTTTGTGAGTATTGGAAGAGATCATCAATTTTATGCAATCTTACTTTTGTATCTTATAAAAAGCTATTTTTGTGACTCAAATTTGTAACTTTTCAGTCATAAAGGAGTAATCTTACTAGTTGTTTCAAGTACAAACTAGAAGTACCAAAACCATTCTCATGCTCCCTTTGGCTGGTAGATACGATGGAGGTTGTAAAATTATTTTAAGTTCGAAGAGCAATAACTAAGACATATTATTAGCGAAATGGATTTTTTTTCCTTAAGAAAATTATTCTTCGCAATGTATTTTAGTTCTGTTAGAACTGAAAACAAATACAAGAAAGAAAAATAGACATGACTGTGTTTTAGAGATTTTGCTCTTTCAAATCTTTTTTCTTTGGATATATGAGGTAGTTTTTGGGAAAAAGACTACATGTTTAGTATTTTCTAATTAAGCCATTGTAAAGAAACAAGAAGATCAGTAAAGGAGTATTTTGAAGAATGCAGGCTTAACCTTCCCCTGCTATGTGCATTATTATTTATAGTTGTATATACAACATTCCAGAAGATTACAAATTACACCACAATCAGTAGTTACAGTAAGGTGAGAGATTTTCTCAACTAATGAGATAAGCCTTATCAAGTAGTTACTTGTTACTCATGTTTATCAACAATAACTTCACTAGCACAATTCTTAAACTTAAATTTATCATTTGACTCGGTAGTCTCAATACGCCTCCGCAAGCTCAACGGAGGAGAAGCCACGATGAGCTTGGACCGTAAATTAAGGAACGAGGCCAAAAGGAGACCCTTAGTCAGAATATCAACAATCTGAGCATGAGCAGATATATGACGAACTCTAAGTTCACCATGTTCCACCTTCTCTCTCACGAAGTGAAAATTAACTTCTATATGCTTCGATTTTCGATGGAAAACTGGGTTTGTTGTGAGATAGGTAGCTTAGAGATTATAACAAAATAAGATAGGAGCTGCAGGAAGAGAAACTTGAAGGTCATGAAATAAATGTTGAAGCCATGTACCCTCTGTTGCAGCGAGGGATAAAGCTGGATATTCGACTTCTGTACTTGATCTTGCGACTACGTTTTGTTTTCTAGAAACGCAACTAATCAGGTTACCACCAAAATAAACATAAAACCCATAGGTTGAGTGACAATCAATGCAATCATTGGCCTAGTTCGTGTCAGAATAAATAACGATGCTCAGACGAGTAAAAGGACGAATAGTGAGTCCAAGATTGATGGTACCTTTTAAATAATCAAGAACTAATTTCACAGCTTACCAATGAGCCTCCGTGGGTCGATGCATAAACTGACAAACTTTGTTTACAGAGAACGAAATTTCCAACCGAGTAATAGTAGCGTACTGTAAATCACCAACAATGTTACAATACAAGGGAGAGTCAGAGAATAGCAACCCATCATTACCTAACGATAAACGAGGTGCCATTGGACTAGATACAGGTTTACAACCATCCATATGAGTGCGTGCTAGAAGGTCTCTTATATATTGCTCTTGAGATAGATGAAAAACTGTATGATCACGACGAATGTGAATACCTAAAAAGTATTGGTCCCAAATCCTTCAATGAAAATTCAACATCTAACTCAGTAATAAACTGCTCCAAGAAGATAGTATCATCCCCATTGATCAATATATCATCAACATATGCCAAAACATAAGATATAGAAGAGCCATATTGACGTACAAACAATGAAGAATCTGAATGACACCCCTTAAAATCATGTTAAAGAAGAAAATCTTTCAAATGATGAAACCAAGCTCGGGGTGCCTGTTTGAGACCATATATTGCCTTTTGTAAGCAATAAACATAATTAGGATGCTTTGGATCCTTAAACCCTGGATGTTAAGCCATACATACTCGTTCCTGCAAGTCACCATTCAAAAATGCATTATCCACCTCAATTTGATGAACATTCCAGCTCCGAGCAACAGTTAAAGATAGAACCAAGTGAATAGAACTAAGCTTGATCACAGGACTAAAGGTATCAAAATAATCAACCCCTGCTTCTTGATAAATCCCTTGGGTAAAAAGATGAGCCTTGCAACGTTCGATTTTGCCGTCGAGATGATGTTTGATCTTGTAAACCCATCTACTTCTAACAATATTGGCTCCAGGAGGAGGGGGAATAAGAGTCTAGGTCTTATTTTTGTGGATTGCATTAAGTTCAAGTTGTATGGCAGTTTGCCAATCGGGGTGTTTGATCGCTTGCTTGTAACTGGTTGGTTATATTTCAAGAGGAGATATAGACGCAACAAGTGGATGATGTGTGGAAATTAGAGCCTTAGGTTTCAAGGAGTTGGTCCGAGCACGAGTTTGCATAGGATAAGTGGAAGTAGCAAATGGCTTGAGATGAGGAAAATATAGTAGAAACAAGCAGAGGAGGTTGCTGGACAGAGGAAGATGACTTGGGAGAGGACATGACAGGTTGTGACTGGATAGATGTGGATGTATGAGTAGATTGAACCGGAGAAAATGGTGCAGTCGAACTTGGTAGTGCACTAAAACAGTTGTCGATAGAAGACTCCAAGTAAGAAAGTATAGGAAGAGAAAAGATAGCATGTAGGAGAGCAAGAGAAATAGGGGAAGAAGGAGTAGAAGCCAACAAAGTAGAGTTTTGAAAAGATGGAAAAGGAAACTTGGACTCGTCAAAAATAGCATGACACACTATATAAGTTTGAGAAGTTGGTGGATGAAAGCAAATGTAGCCCTTATGACGTGAACTGTACTTAAGAAAAATACAAGGTTTAGAGGGGAAGTCTAGTTTGTTTGAGTTATAAGGTCAGAGATAAAGATAACAAAGACAACCAATGGTGCGTAAAAGATGATATTTTGGCATCCGATGATACAACAATTGGAAAGGAGATTTGGTGCCAAGAATTGGTGTGATGGTTCAATTACTTAGATATACTGTTGTACCAAAAGCGTGTTCCCAAAACTCAAAAGGCAAACTAGCATGAGCAAGAAGTGAAAGACCTTTCTCTACGATAACACGATGACGATGCTCCACAGGCCCGTTTTGTTCATAAGTATGTGGATAAGGATGCCTATGAATAACACCTAAAGGTTGCAAGAAGGACGTTATTTTCCGATACTCTCCTCCCCAATCAGTTTGGAGTTATTTGACTTTTTTGTTGAAATGGGTATGAACCATGGCTAAAAAATTTTTGCATGCATCAAAGACTTGATCTTTATGTGAAATAAAATAAATCCAAATAAACTTGGAATGGTCATCTACAAATTGAACAAAATAACGTTTACCATTACTTGACATATCAGGGCAGGACCCCACACATTTGAATAAACAAGATCAAATGGAGAACTAGATGACACATGAGATGACTCGAGAGAATAACGATGAATTTTTCCTAATTGACATGCCCCACAAACACTGAAACTTTTATTTGACACTAGAAGAGAAAAACGAGAACAAATTTAATGCACAACCTGTTCATATGGATGACCTGAACGGTTGTGCCAAACATGCAAAGAATACGTTCCCCTACAAAAGCAATTGGCACGGATGGAGGACTCGATAGAATAGCTAATTGAGTATAAGGACTTGTGGACTTTGACAAAGAAGACGGTGAAGGTAGACGATAAAGCCCTCGATCAAGCACTCTCTGAAGTAGCACCTTGCCCTGCAACGTCATAACAAAACAACACCAAGGGTAAATTACAACAACCACATTATTTTCTTTTGTAAATTGGGAAATACTAAGAAGATTTTTAATAATGGTAGGAACATGAAAGGCATTAGACATGGATAATGAAACATTTGTATTTCAAGTGGGTAAAGTAGTAAAGCCAATATGACAAATGGGTATGAAATTACCATTGCCGACTTGAACCTATTCACCACCATCATAGTCACTATGAAAAGCAAGATTACCAAGATCAGTTGTTAAATGGTTGGTCACTCTAGAATCAAAATACCAAATAGGATTCGGAGGATTCGCCTCAGTTGTAGCAACCATAGTTGTAGGCGGTAGAGGCTTAGCAACCATGGTTGAAACGGTTGTAACAGTCCAAAGCCTCATGTCCAACCTTGTCATAAATTTGGCAAGTAACCTTTGATTTGCCCTTGTTTGAGTAATTGTTGGAGCGATTACCATAAGAACTGAAATTTTGACCATGACCACCACTTGAACCACCTCTACCTCCACGACCACAAAAGGTTCCACCACGAGAGTGATTACGATTTGTTGATGATGGTTGAGCAGTTTGAGCAACATAGGCAGAAGGAAGGGGAACCGGTCGAATCAATACTTTTGAGTTGAAGTCAGGATTGATTCACTTGTTGCCACTATTCAGAGGAACCCCAGGAGAAGATCCTTACA
>JAOQMM010000171.1:18684719-18699081 GCA_027563515.1 Erythroxylum platyclados | reverse complement strand
TTACATTTTCCATCCTCGTTACTTCTTCTCTACTCATCTTTTACTCGCATATAATGACCAAAATTGTACCTTAATCATTGTTTTAAAAATCGAACAAGAAGTTAAACCGACAAATAAAATGTTTGAGATTTAAAAGATTTAATCGGTACTAAACTGTTATAAAATCGATTAAAGAAAGAATAAAATTAAAGAATTTAAAAAATGATCAAAGAAGATTATCCTTACCTATCAAAAAATTAAAATTTAATTATAAAAAATACTGTTAAATAAAAATTAATCAGTTTATTTTAGTTTATCAAAACTTATTAGTTTAAGAAAACCGACCGATTAATTAATAAATTGATCAATTTTTAAAAATAAAAATTTTTAAATTAAATAAAACTAAAAAGTTAAAAACTGAATCAAAAAGTTAATCAGTTCAAAATTTTTATTGTTAAATCGGCTAAATCGATTTGGTTCTTAAAATATTGATCTTAATAGATAATTTTTCAGACATTTATGTATAATGATATATTGATTGTAATATATTTTCTTAGAAAAAAATGTATATGAAAATAAAGTAAGTTTTGATTTTATCATTAGATATGACTTAAGTGGTGGGAGGAATGCCTCTAAATATTATGTTTATTGAATCTTACCCCTCAAATAAAATTATAAATATTATGATTATAATTTTATATTTATATTTTATAAGAGAGTTGAATATTATTTGAGTTAAATCAAGTCACTCTAACATTAAATAATTTATTTAGAGTATATAATTTACAAATTATTATACACTTTTATAATTTTTATCATTTAGATTGAGTTCCTAAACATAAAAAATATTTTGATGTTGTATTCTCTCTTTGCTACCTACTTTATTATTTTTCTATCCATTGTTTCATTTAGTGATAAGGATTCTTTTTATGCAAGTGCAAAACTCCTAATTTGACAGCATAAATTACACTACTCAATTGGTATGTTTCTTTTATTAAAAAAAGGTTAATAATTATAATACTCCAATTAACTTAAAAAGACTGCCTTTTTTTTTTCCCTGCGATCAGCTATCATTTTTAAACTAAATTGTTCATATCATTCTAAAATACATGTACAATTATTTCACTTGCTTGCCAATTCTTACCCTCCAATTGTTTGAACGGCATTCATTTTGTTGTTGTTCCTTATATAGGACCCAATGCACAATTCCCCTAAAAGAAACATAAAAAGATACCCTAAAAGATTAAATTGATCTGACTGTTTCAATTGTAAAAATTTCAAATTTGCTAATTTTTCTAATCTTTCGATTCGATTTAAATAACAAAATTAATTAGTAAGTAATGGATTTTCATAAATTAAATTAAGCTAATTAAATTTTATTTAATACTTTCAATTTTTTAATTAAACTTTAACCTTTTTTAGAGTAAAGACAGTCTCATTTTTCAATTTTATTTTAAATTTTTTAATTTTTTAAGCTTTTATTATATATCAGTTTTATGATAGCTTAGTATTAATTGAATCTTTAAATCTTAAACCTTCTATTTTATTGGTCTAATTTGTAATATGATTTTTAAAACATCACTGAAACTTGTCACCTCTTATGTGACCTTGTAATTGATGGGTCATTTATGGTGATAGAGGGAACCAAATCAGTATGTATAACCGACCAAATTGGACGGCGTTTGAAGGTCTAAACACAGACCAAAAAAAAAAAGGGAGAAGAAGTCTTGGTTCGTCCGCTCATCTTCAAAATTCCAACAGAAACTGGAGATATTGTTTCTAACATAAAAATACGAATGGTCAAAATTAAGCCACTACATGCACAGTTCAGAGCATTATTATGCTTGCATAAAACCATCAAAATGTACGGACAAAGACTTCTTCGCTTATTTGGTGTGGTCGGTGATTGAAATGTTTCCAAAGTTAGATGTGACCGTGCAGCTAGACGAATTAAGATTCCATGTTCAGTTTTTCTTTGTTTCACATTCTTAGGACCCCAAAAGTCAGATGTCCTGGAACTTTGGATCCCTGCCTTTGTTACACGTCTACGTGATAATAAAAACTTAAAGCTGAGCAGTCCTAATTCCTTGGAAATCCTTTTCTTAGGCTTATCTTGTTTGATTTTTCTTCTCTCTTTCGTACTTCTTTTAATGTTTCATACTCCTAACTGATTTCTACATTTGTGGTAGTTCATAAATATATGCATATTTGTTTATAGCTTCCTTTTCTTCAAGCTAAAATTTCATCAAACCTAACTTTATTGACAATCATTAATTCCAAGATAAGCAGGTTCAAAGTTAGATATGATCAACCATATGTATCTTTAAATTAGAATTTCCATTTTCTAAAATTTGTGTTATAAGCTGGTTACTTTTTCCTTATTAAAGTCGAATTAAATCTTATTTAATTGACCTTATTAGTATAATAAAATAAATTTGAACCAGTTAATTTTTCCGTTTGGTTTTCAACTTTTTAGTTTAATAATCTTTGTTATTAAAATCTGATCATTTTAATGATTAATCAGTCAGTTTTATAAATTAATACATTTTTATAACCTAAAATAAATTGATTAATTTCATTTAATAATTTATTTTTTTCAATTAAACTTTAAATTTTTAGGTAAGAATAGTTTTCTTCTATTATTTTTTAATTTTTTTAATTTTATTTAATATTTAAACGATTTAATAACAGTTTAATACTTGTTGAATCTTTTAAACGTTAAATCTCTTGTTTTATCGGTTTAACTTTCAGTCTAGTTTTGAAAACATCGATTAAATTGCAATTTTAAAAGATTCTATTTTGTTGTTAAATGATTCATTCGCTGCCTTTTCCTTGCAATATTGATACAAAAACAAAACAATAACACTTGATCAGAAATTAATTTCCAAAGCGAGAACTTGAACCTTGCAGCTCACAATTTCGCACTTGACGTAAACCTTTTGGCCGTGATTGATAAATGGGTATAGCTTCTAGACTCCAGCAGTAACATTTTGTCATTTTCTTTGCTCAGAAGAGATGAGACAAGTTGAAGGTTGACCTTTACAAGTTCTAAATTATACAAGTACAGACATTTCATAAAGAAGTGTGGGAAAAAGAACAGTCCCCTGTGTGTTTCTTGGTATGTAATTAAATATAAAGACAAATTTTGCTGTTTTTCTTTTACTTTTGAGACTGCTTTGAAAATGAAGGGAAATGTAGTCTTCCTATTCACATCTAACATTCTCGTCTTCGTTTTTTCTTCTTAGCAAGGGTCCATTCAAGAGAATTAGCTGCTTCTGGTCTTGTTTCTCCACTTTTAACTTATCATTGTTCAGGGCCTTGCAAGACCCAGAACATGTGGGACAACACTTTATATGAAATAGAGAACTTGATAGACCCATATCAACAATAATTGCCTGTTCTGTATTATCATCTGCCGCCGTAACTTGGAATTATGGATTGAAGACGACTAGGTATCATCCATGTTACCCTCCACATTTGCCAACTTACTTTTTCAATGTCATGGTGCTCGTAATGGCTACCCTTCGACTACATATTGAGTAAATTTTGCGATATAAATGATACTCCTCAAATTTGTGTTTCAAATAGAAGGTGTGCTTTGAAGTAACTAATAAAGTTGTTTTTTTTTTGTGACTATAAGATCATAGAGTCGAATCACAGAAACAGTCTCTTTTGTTATAAAAAGAAAGCTGCATACATTATGACATTCTCCAAATCTTTACAATGCGGAAAATCTTGTGCACTAGATATATTAACTTTAAATTACATATTTCAAATAAATAACTCAATGAATTAACAATTTAAAGTCAAATATAGGGTTCTATCCAAATGATAATTACAAGTTTTAACATATTTTCAATTATGACTAACCATATGCAACTAAACTTAACAATTCAAAATTTTTGGACCAAATCTAAGTAAGTCTATATACAACTAGAACGTATATCTTAATTCAAAATTTTAAAGCAATGAGTTAAAAGTCTTATTTTTATATATAACCCACTTCATCTTTACGTTTTTTTTCGATATCAGATCACTTCACTTATAAATCTCCAACATCTCTTCCTCATAAATGGATCTATCTATATTGGATTAGCTCTCCCTCAAATCTCTATTAATCAGATTTTGGCAACTTAACTTTTGATACCAATGAATAGTTTTGAAGAAGTTCGAGAAGAAATTGAATCAAATTCAAGCAAACTCGTGTACAACTAGAATATAATATTTAAACTCAAAATCTTAAGATAATAAATTATGAGTCATATCTTTATATATAACTCATTTTATTCTTATGTTTCTTTTTGATGTAAAATTATTTCACTTGTAAATTTCAAACACAGCGAAATCAAGTTACGTCATATTACTTTGAAATTAGAAATTCTTTTACTAATTTCAAAATTTTTTAAACTGAAATTTGACCGTTAAAGTGGGATTGAAGTTGAAACTTTTTGCCTGAATCTAATTGCAACACCTTTTATTGTAACTTCAACTTTCGATCTCTTAGATCGTAAAGCTCTCTATGACTAACTTCACCATGGTATGAAACATTTGATATTGCTTGTCGTGGAGTTAGAGAAATTTGTCTCAGAACACGCAAGGAATGGTGCATGATAATGACGCAGGAATAGAGAATAAGCCTGGTTTCACGTTGGATCAAGCTGTAACCGACCTCGGTTCTGTTTCTACGTCCATAAGGCTTTCTTTGGTGACGACCCAGTTGAGTTACCTTGCTTGGCACTTTGGGTGCAATTTGAGAAGCCAACTTGAGCAGTATATATAAAACAGAATTTATAAAGATTTTAGATTGCGCTATTGTGTTGTTTTTAATATAATCTAGTTATAATCTTTTTTGGTAATCTATACGTTAAAATTTCTTATAAAAACTTATTTTAACTTTTAGCAATATTTTAAATTATATTGGATACTTATAATTCTAATTACATTATTTTATTTTTTACATTTTACAGAATGAGAACATTTTAATAGTAATTTCTATATAAAATTTTTATTATAAAAACCTATTTTAACTTCTAGCAACGTTTAGATTACAATGTGCCCATCAAATCTCTATTCATATTATTTTATTTTTAAATTTTGGCACAAATCTCTATTCATATTATTTTATTTTTAAATTTTGGCACAATTAGTACAACTCAGTGTCACCCACAACATGTTGTTTAAAACCATACGTATATTCACTTTCACCAATTCTTAGCACATAAACAGGGATTGCATTTGAGCCTAGGCTTAGCCCAACCTGAATTCAACTGGCCAGGTTTAGGTTGATTAGGCCTCAATTCGAGATTTTGGCTCAAAATTTATAATATGTCCAGCTTCGAGCTCGAGGCCCGACAAACTATAAAACAAAAATGATGTTGCTTTTCTTTAGAAGCAAACGATGTTGTTTTACACTACGTGTAAAATGACGACGTTTTAGTATAAATTAACATTTCCCATTTTTCCTCCACACCTCTCACCTCTATCTTCCTTCTATAAAATGACGTCGTTTTAGTCTAGGTTAACATTTTTCATTTTTCCTCCAACCTCCTCTCACTTCTATCTTCCTTCCCCAGTTGCCCTGGCCCGGCTCGCGGCCCGACGGGTCAAAAAACTACAGGCCGACCATGCCTGGCCCGTGACCAACACGTGACTCAGCCAACCCGTGCCAAAATTGGGCCGGGCTGAGCCAAAATTAACACCCCTATGTTCCACACCCTACCTTCTTCACTCTCTCTCTCTCTATCTCTGACCAGACTTCACTTCACTGCTGCCAACCCTTCATTCCGTCGTCCCTTTACACTCCCAGTCCCTCCAGTAGCCCCTTCATCTTGCCGCTACACTGCCCACTTCCCCGCCACCGTCTTTTTCGCTTCTTCACCACCTACCTATCTACCAAGGTAAAGTTCCTAAATCTTTTGAGTGAAGGTTGAATTTGTGAAATATTGATATTTCTGGGATTGTTGTCATTTGAGGGGTTTTTTCACGAACTTACAGTGTCATATACAAGAACATGTATGTGACCGTGTAAGTTATTGTGAGAACTTACACAGTCATATAATTCGTGTATGTGACTGTGTAAATATGATTAAGTGATAGATGTGTATGTAACTGTGTAAGTATGGAAAAACGTTACAATGACTTACATGATCACATATAATTATGTAAGTCTACAAAAATACACACACTCATGTATATTGTGTGACATGAACTTAGTGACTTGCACGGGCGTATATGTAACTGTGTAAGTCACTGATAAAGTGATATGATAAGTTTTAAATTTATAATTATGATTTATATTTTCATATTCTCTCCTATATTTATGAATTATTAATTATAATTATGAATAATAAATATATTTATATGTTAATTGTTTCAAATAGATGAGCATATTCTTTCAAGAAAGGGTATAATTATCTAGCCAAAATGTTACTACGTTGCCACTTCTCGCACTCCATTTTACTCCTTTCGAGAGCATATCTCGAGCTTGTACTGTTTTCTTCCAGAGAATGAATTCTGATTTAATTGGAGAACAATTTAGGAAGCTGCCTTTGCCAAAATAATTGCAAAACAAAACCTCAGATCTATGATCATCATTGGTTGGGAAATCTTGGGAATTAACGCACTTAAAGTGTAGTTTAAGAGGCTTAGAAATGACCCGATTTCAAAAGCTGATTCCAGCATCTTTACCGTTCTACACCCCCAACAGTTACCCAATTTTTCTGGTAGAAATTGGGATTCAAGCCATCTGATCCCGAGGAATTCAACGGACTCATGCTTTTAACACTTTTTCCTATAGAAAAATGTAGATAACTTCCTTAGCTTCAATTTGCCACTTGAATCACATCAATCGGAGTTGTATAACAAAAGTTATGATTTTTCAATCACAACTACTCACTTTCACAATTATTCACTATTTTCTCCAATTAATCTCAATTAATCCATTAAATCCACATTCAATTATGCAAATTCCAATTAGGGTATATTTTGGGATGTTACAATTTTGTTCCAGGGGGCTCCTCTCATGATCTCTTGAAAAATTAGTCTACATGGTATGTTTGTAAACAATAAACATGCCAAATGTGGTGAGTTTCCATGACACCTTGTCCTTTTCATAAATGTTGAGTCTAATGTTATTCAAAAATGAGTTGACATTGAATGGGAAAACGTAAAGTCATGCACATCCTTTACAATTTGACTAATTCTTAAAAAACTCTACGAATTGTTGACGTGAAAAAGTCAAAATCCTTAATTTTATTAAATTTATGTGAAATCTTTTTATTAATTTTTGTTTAAATACATGTGTTAGTTTCAATTTTTTAATGAAAAATTTAAAGTATGATGACTTTTTAGAACATTAAGAAAATTTTTAAAAATGAATTAAAATATATAAGGTTTTCCATGTCTTTACTTTCATTTTAATTCATTATAATATTTATTATTGGTCTCTATTACTATCTTATGCTGACAAATATCCATAAGGTTCTTATATTCATGGAATTTATAAGAAAAAAATCTTTCATTGTAGTTGGTTCAAGAATTTGTTTTGGGTGTCTACGATGAAGAGGCTACGGCAGCATTCAACCAGAATCTATCTGACATTTCGACATTGAAAGATCCTCGTTCAAAAGATGCATCTCAAAAGTATGATTCTATAAGTGAAAAATTCAATAAACTTGGGCTTTCTGATGTACCACAATAATTTAATATATTTAGGACGAACTCTTTCAAGATAAAGAGGCAGTATTGACCCTTATTTTCTAAACTTTGTGCAGGTATCATGCACATCAATACACAAATGGAACCGTCTGTGATCTAACAAACCAGCCTCGAGAAACTGAAGTATATACCGGATAAACATTGCATTCTGAGAATTTGTCTTTTCTTTTATTATCTCTCCTCATCTTGTGTATGTTTTCTGTCCATAAATGGACAGGTGAGATTTGTTTGCTCAGAGCTTAAAGCTATGATAAGTTCTATCACAGAGCTATCTACTTGCAAATATGCGCTTACGATACATTCCCCAATGCTTTGCAAGCACCCGTAAGTTTCTCTCTCTTTCACCTGGGTCATGAAAATTGTGATGCTAGATCAAACTTCACAGTACTTCTGTCATTCTTTAAGCATGTTTGAACCTTCTCATTGCCATTTCCCCCTTAGACGAGCACTCTTGGGGATATATCATCAGTCCAAGCGGTAATATTCTCAATCAGAGATCTTGGGCATTTAGTTTGATCAACATTGGTCGATAAGTGGAACAACCCAACTCGTTTTAGAGGATAGAGAAGGTGTCTCTGTTGTAATAATAGTCAAAAACTACTCTTTAAGAAAGACCATGCTTATGCTCGTACTACAGAAAGACATGTTTTGATTATGTCTTGCAGTTGTATATTAAGGCATGTTTTGATTATGTCTTGCAGACTGTTTATTGTTAGAAAGTGTTGCGTGTTTGTCGTGCTTTGGACTATAACACTTGCTCGTTCTCTTTGGGCAGATTGTTCCAACAAGAGAGACCAGTGTGGCACACAATTAACTGCAACATTCTTTCCAAGGACTACAAGAAAAATAGAGTGGAGAAGGACGAAGCTGAAGATAACAGGATTTTGATGGTAGATCAGAGTGAAGATCCATCCAATTATGTTGGCTTAGACCAATGAAGCATATGTAAAGGTTTATCATTCCCAAATCCTTATGCTCTTTCTACCTTTAAAAGGGTTCATTACATGGGAAAATTTGAAAGGAAATACCCACCCAACCTAACCAGGAGAAAAAATGTAGTCACTAGCTCTAATCCCATGGTTGGTCCTTCGTAGGATGTCTTATGTTCCATACACATACTTGATTACCAGCAACTGTTCTGTAATTAGATTGGTCTGATCAAAGTAGTCTCAATAAACTATCTGATTTATTAGATGAAAAAAAGTTAGAAAACTATCATCTTAATAGCACATTTCTGAGATATCTTGTTTTGAAACTTAGATATAGTTGTTGAATTTGGTTAATATTACATAATGGGAAGAGCTGTTTTCCATTTACGATCTGAGAATTGAAGTAATGCATAAGTTGTTTATGATAACTGGTCATGTAAATTTCTTGATTAAGATTACTATACAAGCTAAAAGTTTTTTAATGTTTTATTTAAATTTTTTCCTCTTCCTTTCAGAACACGAGTTCATTAGATTTTGCTCAGGAACTTTATAAATTATTCCATTTGGAGATATTCTAGTATGATAGATAGTTTTTTTTTTCCACTCATTTTATTATTTGTTGATAGATGAAATCTTATCCAAATAAGTTTAGTTCCAACATGTATGGACTTCAAATTTTGGAAACAGTCTCCTTATTAATTAAGGGTAAGGTTTTGTACTATTAGACCTTTATATATTTCGTGTATCAACATAATTTTTACTGAGTCATGAGTTGTTGTTGTTGTTGTTGTTATTGTTGTTGTTGTTGATTTTGTAAGGAGTTCAAATCTTTCATCCTTTCTGCATGTAAAATTCTCTGGTCTTTACTTCTTGGCTTATTACTCATTGCTTCAACAATGGTGATCAGACCAATATTACATTGTTAGAAGCACTATATTTTTATATAATACTCTTTTTTTAAGTAAAAATTTGGAAATATTTAATTTTAACGAATCAATAATTTAATGTTAAATAAATCCAAGAGATAATGTCGAAACTTAGATCCTTGTCAATGGCACATGCATACAATAAAGTTGTCACTTTATGTGGGCACATGCTTGCCAAAAAGAAACACCAAATATGATGTTCCGAATATGAAAAAAGACAAGCTAAACTACGAAACTTGGCTTCCTAGTGCCACGAAACTTAAACCCATCACAGAATTTAAGTAGAAATTCCGATACTTAATGTAATGACTGCAGTTACCAACTGAAAAATCACTTAAAAGATCACAACTTTTTAGCGTAAGGATCGCATCTTAAGCTATATGGCTATTACCGGTGGATCCTCCGACAACGCCTCGCCGGCAGCTAGCAAAACTCCGAAACCCGCCACTAAAAGCACCGGGAAACGCAAACCACGAAAGGGCAAGACCCAAAACGCTCAACTCCTTCCTCTCTTAGCCTCTGCAGCTTCCGTCACCGGAAAGTTCATGTCTTTAAATGACCTCCATTTGCTTCCTTCTCAGTTTCTTTCCATGGAGTCTCTCCTCTCTTCGCTTCCATTTTCAGCCCCTCGGTCACCACCTCCTTCTCAGATGACACAATCCTTCTTTCACCGGTTTCTCTCCTCGTCGGACGAGTTGGACACTCGCTGGTATGACTTCTTTCGCATGTCGAAGCCTACATTTTGCCACCTACTTTCACTACTCTCACCATCACTCCTCTCCTCTCTACCGCCGTCAATGTCCCCGGATTCAGCCGTCGCTGCGACCCTTTTCCGCCTTGCGCATGGCGCTTCCTACAAGGTCGTGGCGCGTGCTTTTGGGCTCGATACTTCTGAGACTGCTTGTGTTGCGTTTTACTCTGTTTGTAAAGCTGTGAATGAGAAATTCGGTAACTTGTTTGAGTTGAGGAAGGACGGAGAAAGGATTGTGAATGGTTTTGTGTGGATTTCATTACCAAACTGTTGTGGGGTTTTGGGTTTTGGAAGATTTGGGATCGATAGCAAACTGTTAGGAAAAGATGGGTCTTTGTTAGTTCAGGCACTGATTGATGCAGAAGGTAGGTTCTTGGATATCTCTGCTGGGTGGCCTTCTTCAATGGAGGCTGAATCAATTCTCAGGCAAACTAAGCTTTATATGGATGTTGAAGAATCAAGGGAAGGCATAAGTGGATCCTGCTATGAGCTCTGTGATGGCAATCAGATTCCTCAGTACATAGTAGGGGACTCTTGTTTACCTCTATTGCCATGGCTGTTAACTCCATATAGAACAAGTTCAACCAGAGAGGAGAGTTTCAGTTCAGGGAAGAGAGAGTTCAATGCTGCACATAGAAGAGCTATGGGGTTGGTTGATACTGCATTTGGAAGAGTTAAAGCTAGGTGGAAGCTTTTGGGTAGGAGGTGGAAAGAGGAATGTGTTGAGTTCTTTCCTTTTGTTATCGTTATGGCATGCTTGCTTCATAATTTCTTGATCAAATGTAGTGAGCCATTGCCAGAAGAGTGTGTTGGTTGGTTCAAGGAGGAGCAATTAGCTGTTTTCAATGGAGAGACTGATGATGAGAGTGGTTGCAGGATCAGAGACTCCATAGCTGAGCATTTGAGTCTGGTAAGCATCAGAAGATAAAAATCAACGTTTGTGTTTTGATCTTAATGATGTGTCTTCTTTGTAGTTTTCTACAACTTTTATGTGAATAAAATAATCAATGTTGTTTCTGCTTAGAATTGGACATCATCTTCTTGGCATAACTATATCTATCAATTTTACCTCTTTGGAAGATGAAACATTGCCATCTTAGTAGTGTTGTTGTAAGGATCTAAACTATGTGATTGAACAATCCTCCTCTATTTAAGTGGTTCTGATTACGGGTCGGAGGTCTAATTGTCCTGGACGGTAATGATAGTATCGTGTACTTGACCCGGTAGCTCAGAAATGGACTTTTTTCATTCCATTGGAAGAAATCGCATGCCATAATGAACCTACAAATAAAGAGCCCTAGGAACAAAATGGGATGGATTGAGCCTCTCTACACCTGAAATAGGATCCTTCTATAGATGATAATGGATTGCTTAGTAACTTTAAGTGGGACTAAGAGTCTTGCTTAGTGTAATGTTCTTAATATCACTACCGAGACAAGTTCTTTTTTTATGGATTTCTTTGTGCTCATCTACTTTTTGTATATATCTCATATAACTATTACCAACTTGGACATTTGCATCATTTGATAGACATCTAAAACTAGCCATACATGGACAAGCTCCAACAATACTTCAACCATATTCTTATGAGAGGAGAAATCTCAACTCATTGTTATTCTCTTTTTCTAGCATAATCAAGTTTCTAAAACTGAAGACAGTAAGTATACATACATCCAAATGTTAGATACAAGCTTCAAAACAAGGGTTCAACCATCAAAATATTATGATTTGTCATTATAGTATAACGTTGGCAAGTGTCTTACTTTCCATTGCAACAGGAAGTATATATGCTTGTTTTCTTATTCTTCCATGCATGTAGTTGTATAAGTTGAAGTGGGAACTTAAGCAACTTGGCAATTGCATCCAGGAGCTCACAAAACATACACCGACTAGACATAAGTAGCTATAGAACTGCATAATTAGATGAATGAGTTTCTTTAATGTCCTCGTACTTGGATTCCTTTCCTTGACCATACTAGTGATCGGAATTTTGAGGCAATCTGAATGAGCCTCCGGCGTAAAGCATTTCATAAACAGGTCTTATCCTCATAGTTAAAATCATGCTCAAGATGGAACCTAAACCACTGACACCTGCCAGCACCAAGAAGGTAAGCCTGAAGCAAGTCGGTCCAAGGCACGACAGACTTGAATTGTACAACAAATTCATTCCATGCTGCTTTGCTGCTTCAGTATCATAAACGTATCCAGCCAGTAGACCTGAGAAAAGCAACGCACCAAGGGGATTCCCAATCGACATGAAGTTGCATAGTATACCAAAATGCTTCAAGCCAAAAAGTTCAGACACTGTTGGGATCATAATAGAGAACTGAACCCCATAGCAGATCCCCAGTAATGCAGTTGCAGCATAAAGAGTGCCATCAATTGCAGAAGCAAACAGAAGGTAAGTTACTATCATAATTGCTTGAGTGTATGTCATCCATATTGTACGAGGAGTCGTTTTTAACCTGCCACCAATGAATGCCACAAGAAGAGTCACAATGAGACCCAGTAATGCACAGGAAAATGTAACATATTCATGTTCTGAGAACCAACTGATACAGAATATTTGCATGAAAATTTGCTTTTTACACGGAAGTTGAACCTTTTTCACTTGGCACAATAAGCAAATAATTCCTTGTAACGTCAGAACCACTCATCTAGATTATTGATAAAGAAAGGTTGCACTGACCTGACAAAATTTTCAGAAATCATTCCTCCACCAAGACGTCCAACAAAATTGCAAAAGCTGAAGAGGGACAATAAGATTGTGGTGTGATGAACACCCTGTGCGATCCCTATCTGTGCTAGATTATTAAGCACTGTTACTCCAGAACCAACACCAACAAAATAAACAAAGAAAAGAAGCCAGAAATCAGCTTTGATTATAGCTTCTCTGAATGTAAAATCCTCCCCTCTTCTAGGCCTCCTTTTCTTCTTCACTGCGCCCTCACCCTCAGCTAAGAGCATAGCAACCTCAGACACTTCATCGGTTTCTCTGAAACTTCCCAGGGATGAAGATGACTTGAGCAATGGCTTATTTTTATCTGTGTTGTCTTCCTCCTGGATCAGACTGTCTGAAGACATTACTGGTTGACCAAGTGTCAACGATTTGCTTGTTCCCATTCGACAAAGTGTCATCTTGATGGGTATTGCAAGTGGTGCCAAAAGAAGGATAATCATAGTCGCAAGAGACGTATAAGATACCGGAGCACTTAACGGAAGTATATGATCGATTATCGTCATTGTTAGAATATATAAACCGAGAAGTATAAGAGATGCCTGGATGAATACAAAATGACCATGTTCTGAAGAGTCTTCACCTAAAGCTGGAGTACAAGCCCTGACGAAGTACATGAGTACTAAACATAGAACAGGAATTCCTATTGCAAGGAACATGAGTAGTTTCGAAGAGGAACCATGGAGCAGCATGCCATATACTTGAGTAAATACTGCCGCGCTGATTCCTGCATAACCTTTTAGAATGCCGGCAACGGTGCCTCGACTCACTGGGAAGTTTCTCATGTTTGTCACAAGAACGGCTGTGCTCAACCAAGCACAACCATTTGTAGCAACACAAAGTGCTATCCATAGCTAAAATATAAACAAAAAGAAGGCAAAAGAATGAGTTGTTGGAAGCAGCACAAGCAGGATGAGAATGAAGTCTGTTCAACAAAAAAATGATGATGAAATCTAGGTCAAATGAGAAGAGCAGTCATCTAGAGTATGAACATATGAAACAAACTAACAATAAACAACTTAGAATTAGATTTCATATCTCAACTAATACTTTCACAGGTCTCATCCTTTTTTTTCTTTCAGCATTAGTATCTCAACTGATACTTTCACAGGTCTCATCCTTTTTTTTTCTTTCAGCATTAGTTTTACGTTACGTCAAGTGGCTAAAGCACGAGGCATGGTAGATATAAGGGCAAAGGTTGTTTCGTTTTTATGCTGCCTTTGCCTGTCGACTTTAGGTTGGGTCAGACCCAAATCTAAAGCTCATTTTCGGCTGAAACCGAGTCCAAGCCTGATATAAGTTATGGAGGATAAGTTATGGAGTA
>JAOQMM010000171.1:18624818-18639953 GCA_027563515.1 Erythroxylum platyclados | reverse complement strand
TAATACGGATAATCATAAACATAATAATAATAAGAAAATGAATAATAATAATATTAGTAGTGATAGTAGTAAAGATGGTAATTGTTACGGTGATGATAGGAAGAGTAATACTAATAATAATAATATTATTATTATTGATAAGTAATTACCTCTTAGGCTAACTTTAAGAGACAGAAGTTAAGGGATTAAAGAGGACTGTTAAGATCTCTTTACGAGGGATCCTTTACCTGAATTCTAAAACGCCAAAGTTTTCGATTGTGGATCATGTCCTCGGTAAGTTCCAACATTGTCATATCATTTTTTATCACCTCCTCCCAATTCTTCTTAGGTCTCCCTATTTTTCTCTTACAATCGCTAAGTACAATCTTTTTGCATCTTCTTACTAGAGTATCTGAATGTCTTCTCTTAACATGATCAAACCACCTAAGCCTCGTTTTTCTTAATTTGTCTAGAATATTAGCAACCTTTAATTTGTCCCTCACCGTTACATTCCTGACCCTATCCCTTTTGGTAAGATTGCAAATCCAACGGAGTATTCTCATCTTCGTCACCATTAGCTAATGATTATGAACTTGTTTGATGACCCAACACTCCGCTCCATAGAGCATGATCGGCCTAATCGCTAAACGATATAATTTACCTTTAAGCATGAGTGGTATCTTCTTGTCATACATAATTCTTGAAGCATTTTTCTATTTAAGCCACCGTGATTTGATCCGGTGGATTATCTCTTCATCAATTTCTCCGTTGCTATGGATGATAGATCCTAAATATTTAAAACACTCCTTTTACGGTATAACTTCTGATCTAATCTTTACCTCCACATTTGTGACCATCCTATGTCGTGAAAAGTTACATTTCACGTACTCATTCTTTGTCCTACTCAATCTAAAACCTTTGGACTCTAACGTCTCTCTCCAAAGTTCAAGCTTGGCATTGACTCCCTCTTTTATCTTATCCACTAAAACAATATTATGAGCAAATAATATGCACAAGACACATCCCCTTAGATGTTCTTGGTAAATGTATAACCAAACATATAAAAACAAGTAATACTGTACCTTTAAAACATAGTAAAGATTAGCAATACAAGATTAGAAAAACGTAAATAAATACACAAACTAGGATAAAAGGAGATATATATATAAGAATAAATCACATCAGTCATTATAATAAACTAAATAAACTAAGTAAGAAACTATTTAGGCTAAATAACTAAGAGAGAAGTGCTATTTAATAAAAAATATTGAGGCTATCTATAAAACAAATGACCCAAAATAAAAAGTTTAAAGGACTTAAGAGAACGATAGAGACCTCTTTACATGAGTTCCTTTATCCGTATCCTAGTACGTCAAAGTTTTCTATTGTCGGTCATAGCATCGGTAAGTTGTAGCAAAATCATATTATTCTTGATTACTTCACCTCAGTTCTTTTTAGGCATTCTTTTTGGTCTCTTACAGTCTCTAAGTATTATTTTCTCGTTTATTATCATTTTAAAATTATAAATAACTAAATATTAACAAAATATAAAATAAAATTATGTCATAATTAAATAATATCACATATTGGATCTTCTCATACCCTGCATTTTAGCGGGACTCTCACTGAGTGTTGTTGTTATTAATAATAATAATAATAATAATAATAATAAATAATTTTAAAATAAAAGTAAACATTTAATTCATAGAAGAATTTAGTATAGTTAATCCTTATTTAAATGATTTAAATAACAATATATATGTTTATTTTTAAGTATTGTGTGTGTATACATATACAATTAAAATGTTTATGTGAATTCTTGACAACATTGACATCAGTGTAAATAATTGAAGACCAGCGATTACTTAAATTTAATCCATCCAACTAAGCTCAACCTCTCATGACCATGCTCTAGCTGGCTTCGCATGTTTAGTGTGACTGAAGCTGAAAATTAAGGTTCTAAGGTATTTGAGTATTTCTCACGTAAGCATCGAACTTTCTTATCATCTTAGTGCAATAACAAGGTAAAGATTTCCTATTTGAGAGGCTATGGTTTTGTTTATTTGCTGAAAGGGAAAAGAAAAAAGAAAAAGTTTTCCATTAGTATCCGCGTGTAATATAAATTTCCACATTATGAAAATTTTTTATTGCTCTTTATAAATTAATAGCTTAAAAGTATGTAGACCCTAACGTTTATAACATAATACACACTAGTTCCTAATGTTTATAAGTATTCAGATTGAGTCTTAATGTTTTCAAAATATTCAAAACATATTATAAGTAAATCAAAATTTTACTTTCCATCTGTTTAATTTCACGTAAATACTAACATGATATTATTTCTTATTTTTTAATAAAAAGTGAACCCTTATTGTAACATAGCAAGTGAGATTTATTATCTTAAATATGTAATAATAGATTCCATTTTTACATAACAAGTGAGACTTACTATAGTCTCACTTTCACATATCCAATAAGACCCATTGTATAAAATGTAAGTAATAGATTGGAAATACTGATGGATTGATCTGGATAAAATCGATGTTTACAGCTCAGTCTATGTGATTAATATATAGAGTTACATGAGGTAATAGCTAACTATGTACAGAAGATTTCTAGGGATATGTGTAACCTATTTAACAACGGAATCAGATTTTACAGCTGTGAGTGGAGAATTATCTCCAATAGTAAGACTTACTTTAATTAATTTTTAAAAAACTAATTATGTGATAATGAAATATACTTTTTATTTAGAAAATATAAAAACAATATAATGTCAATATTGATATAGCATTCCAAATTTTTTGTTCATTTAAGGTCTGTTTTGAATATTTTGAAAATGTTAGGGCTCAATTTAAATGCTTCAAAATGTTAGAGTTCAAATTGTATTCGTTGAGATTCAAAATGCACTTTCGGTCTAAATTAATAAAATAAGACTTATTTATTTTTAGTTTTTTAACCTTTAACCATTAATTTTAATTGCTCTAATTTTGATATTATGCTTCTAATCTTCAAAACTTTTTGAAGGATTTATTTTTGTGGTGGTTAAATTCGGAATTCCATAAACAAAACTCCATCTAATTCTTAAAGTTAGATTTTATAATGAAAAAAATTATGTTTGAATTTGACCCATCTCAATCCAATTTAAACACATAATTTTCCCAAACTTTGAGTTAAAGTTAATTATGTTTGAGTTCAGATTTATAAAAAAAAAAATTGAATTTATAAAAATTAGGTGAAATTTGAATTGACTTATTGGCAGACTTACGGTAATAACAATTCAGTGAAGATCTCGCTAATATGCAAAATTTAAAGAGATCTAACTTGATTCTTAACCGGAGGAGAAAGTATTTCTAACGATGTAACGATGATAAACACTTCAAATTCGTATAGCATGAGCTTCTAAATGGAAATTACCAACGTTTGAACCCAAACAAAACCAGGCCTAGAGGCCCAACCCAATCGAGGTCTATAGTTACAGAATTCAACATGAAATATGCTGTTTTCAACAAAATTGTCACATTCAACAAAAAAAAAGCAGAACTTGTGTGAGAGAGAGTAAGGTGATGATGAAGACAAAGAAGATCCCACAAATTGATCAAATTTCTTCATCTCCTTCCTCATGGGGTGAAACCCGTTTGTTTTCTCGACTCATAACTCCATTGTATCTGATTCAATGGCCGAGTCCCGTTCAACAAACGCAACGTTCTAAATTAGTAATGGTGACTGTTCTGTTTCACTCTTCTTTTAATTGTACAGAATTAGCCGTTAATTTGTGTACTTAATTGCATTTTACAGGTGCCCATATGTAAAGATTGTAACTTTTTATGGATATCTGAAAATTTTGTTTAGATATGCAAATAAGAGCGTTTTTATTACACCATTGAAGCTAGGCATGCATGTTGGTGCTCAATTTTGCTTCTTGTTTTTGGTTGATGGACAATTGATAAAGGCATTGATAAGTTGTAAAAATTTTAAAATAATTCATGGAGGAGGATGTTCAATGATTAATAATCTTACGGACATTGAAGAATTGTGAAGCTGAACTATTTTAGTATTCGTCACTGAATCAGAATGGACGTTATTAGGTTTTTAGAAGGGAAGCGTTAAATCATTCCAACATCATATGGCCCTTTACTTTGACCTCTTAACATGGAATGTATTGAAGAGGTATGTTAATTTGTTCATTTGATCAAACCTGACTTCCCAGTCTTGCTTTTGTCTTTTAAGTTATTAGGCATCAGGTTTTTATCCTCTCATAAATCATCTTCCATTCAGGTTTAAAAATGTAGATGTCACTCTAACTAGGAGATTGGTTTGTGTTGTACTCTCTTTCACAAATCATCTTGGTTTTATAACAGAGCTGCTCTTGTAACTTGTAGAAATTCTTGTTCTGTCAGTATGTAAATGTGGATGGAGGTCTTTGTAGTGTTCTTCCTTCTAATGCTTCTTTCTAAAGGCTGGTATCAAAGGCAGGGTCGATATCAAAGGCGCAAAGTCTTGCATTTGGTGAAGCAAGGAGAATAATAAGTCTTTGTCTTAATAAAATTTAGTGGTGATTTTCTGTATTGCTTAGTATCAATATTTAGTTGACATTAAGAATTATTGACTTTAGTTCTTGTTCAAGTAAACAATGATGAGTGCACAAAATTTTTGTTTTGGTATCTATATCCACCTTTTGCATTTTTGATTAGATTGTCACCAGCGCTTTGCCATGATTTCATTATATTTAGAAATATGCATTTTCACATTCTCTAAGTATGTCTCTACGACATTCTGCACCGTAAACGACAAACACATTTTTATATTTGGTTGGTTTGTTATGCTTTTTTGTAACATAACTTGTATTTAATACTAGTTACCAATAATAGATTTTCTTTTGTATAATTAATTCCACTTTTTGACTGGATTTATTTAGGTTTGCAATTGCATTTATTAACTTAGGTATGCAGACGCGGATATAAATTGTGGATGATATGGGAGTTGACCTTGTACTCTGAAGTTTTTCTGTTCTAATTGAGTGAGTCAATCTTTGTTTAATCATCTTTCTGCAGGAACAATGACCAGAGGTCGCCAAAAGATTGAGATGAAGCTGATTGAGGCAACAAAGGCCAGGCAAGTTTGTTTCTCGAAACGACGAGCCGGAATCTTCAAAAAGGCTAGTGAGCTCTGTACCTTATGTGCGGTTCATATTGGTATGATAATCTTTTCACCTGGTGGGAAGGCCTTCTCATTTGGCCATCCAAGTTTGGACAAGATTTTCAATAGACTTATTCACCATGAAGATTCAGACGCTTCTAGCATCCAGCGACAGCCTGATCACCGCGATAATATAGTGGCCGAACTTAACAAGACTTGTAACGATGTCTATGAGCAATTGGAATCTGAAAAGAAGCAAGCAGATATACTTATGCAGCTCAGTGAAAAATCACAGGGCAAGCGTCTGATGGATTTACCACCCGATGACCTCAGCTTGGAAGAAATGCTGATGCTAAAGGGGTTGCTGGAAGAAACACTGGGGCATCTACAGAAGCGCCGCGAGGAACTTGCTCCTCAAACTTCTAATCCACCTGGATTCTTGAAACATTCTTTTGATCTTAACGTATCAGCGAGTAGTTCATCGGTTGACGCCGATGACGCTGATCATGAGGGTTAGCCTTTTGAACATGTTACTGCAAAACCATGTGAAACTGCTATATTTTGCTGTTTCTGTTAAAGTTGTATGAGAGTGTTTCAGGGCATTCTTTCTTTTCATCAACTGAGCTCTGGGATGCGTAGTCAAGTAGTAAGGGAATGCATAAACCATAATTCCTAGCTTTCTTCATAGTTACAATTCATTTGGGGATTTTAGGCTGGAAAGGCTTAATCAAGGGAGAATTTAGCATCATTGATATGCTCTTTTCTTTTCTTTTTTTCAATTAAAAATGAATATGAAAAGGAGTTAATCTCAAACTTGAGGGAGAACATGGCCTTTTTCACATACAATATTGATTTTCTTTCATATAATTATTTCCATTTTGACTAACGTTATTGAGATATGCCATTTGCATTTATTAACAGAGGAATGCGCTGTTACATAAAAGGATAGAAAACTATATGGAAATGGAGTTTAAAGATTTTATTTTGGTAATCATTACTTTTAAGATACAAGTGGAGATAGCAATGAGCCAAAGACTTTTTTTTCTTCTAAACTGAAATTAAAATAATATTATTTTAATTTAAAATTGAAAATAATTTAATTATCGATTACAAATCGAAATTACATTGAGTTAAAATCTCATATTTAAATATGAGTAAAATTTTAAATATTCATTGAAAGAACATAATAGTGTATCAAATTGGACTTAGATGGTAAATTCTAAACCTTAGATCTTTAGTACGGTGGAAAGAGTTAACGTTTCATAAAAAATTTAAGTTTTTATTGTTATCGTTAATAAGTTATTATTATTATTTTTAATACCATTTTGTACTTTAATGTTACTAAAATAATACTCATTTCACTTTAAATGATAATAAATATAACAATAAGGACTTATTTATACCTTTTTGTGATACAAAAATTTAAATTATTTAAATGTGACATTGCATAAACTAAATTGTTAGTTCAAATGTTAGAAACTAACAAAAACCTAATTATTAACAACAACAATAATGAAAATCTGCTAATACGCTGAGTCTGGGGAGGTCCAATAATACGCAGCCTTACTTCTAACTAGTAGAAAGGTTGTTTCCGAATAACTAAAAACTTAATTATGTTATAGTTAAATTATAGTTTAAAATATTACTAAAATATTATCTAAAAAAATTAAGGTAAAAGCATCATAATATAAATAACAATAACAATTAAACTTTTTACGAAATGATAGGGATGTGATTTACACATTTGAATTTTAAAAGGATCAAATTCAAGACCTAGGCAATACACTCTTTGATTATTTAGGCCTTTGACCCAAATATTGTCAATAGGTTGGGTCGGGTTTGATGTTCCTAAAAGCCCATGTTCAGGTCTATTTATTTCCCGAATTAACAAAGAATGTCAAGGGTAAAGTCGTCAATTTTCTTTTCGATAGGTGTAAGAATTGGAGCAGGCCTTTGAGAGTTCGGTGAGAAAAGGGTTGCATCATTTACCATTCCAAACCGAAAACGAAGAATGGCGTCGGCGTTGATCCGTTCTGGTGCTCTCCGGACCGCCCTTCGCGGCGGTTCTAGAGCCTATCCCAAACGAGGCTTCTCTTCCTCTGCTCACCACGACGATGCTCGTAAATCTACTTCTCTTTATCTTTTCTTTCTTGTACGGCATCTAGATTCCATATTTAACTTCTGTTTTCTTAATCTGAATATGATTATACTATAACTGCCAAATTTGTGATTCATAGTTACAGATGCATCAGGTTTTGGAATTTGATTGTTAAGATTCTTTCCTTGTTCTACGTTTTGTTTGTAAATTTTTTGATGTTTGGCTGATGAGATATGTTATGGATATAAAGAATATCGAATAATGAAGAAAATCAAGTTCTTCATCAAGCTTTCTTTTTTTGGTAACTAAGAATATATTAATTCCAAAAGGAAGTGTATTTAGCAAAATTTATCAAGCTATGTTTGATCTTGTCTCATAAGTAATTGTATCTTCTGTTTCTTTTTGGTTTTGATTATTGAGAATTGCTTTATATTTTAATAGAGGAGGCGGCTAAGTGGGAGAAGATAACATACCTAGGCATTGCTACTTGCACACTCTTGTCCATTTATAACCTCTCAAAGGGTCATCACCACTTTGAGGAGCCTCCTGTGAGCTTTCTTTTCTCTTCATATTATTGTTTATGAGACTTTTGAAATACATATGATTTACATTTCAACCATTGTGATTAAATTTCAAATTGGTTAATTTTCTTCCATGGTTTCTTTCACGAATCATCAATGACATAACTTTTGTACCTGGGTATTGTCTGCTAATTGTTGTCCTTGTTGGTGCAGCCGTATCCATATTTGCACATTCGCAACAAGGAGTTTCCATGGGGTATTTCCTATCGCACAAATGTGTTCCTTGTTTTATTTTATATTTCCTTCTCAAACCAACAAACTAATTGCTTTGCTATTAATCTATTATCAATTTTATATATGGTGGCTCAAGCATTAGATTGGGGCTTAAATCTGTACGCTTCTGCTTGCTAGAAGTCAATAGGGCTGAATTGATTTGGATTAACTCAGTACTCTGATGTATGATTCATGAATCTAAAATGAAGTTATAACATTGATCAAGTACATTTGATCACATTTGGGAGGCTATAATATTTTTTCTACCTTGTGGGTTCATAATGTTTGGTTTGTAGTTCTGCTTAATCCAGAGTGGGAATGCATACTGCACAAAATTTAGCTGTTTGTGATACTGAAGTTGTTAGAATGTCTGAATTTGGTTGGGGGCCGGCTTAGTTCTTTCCCTAAAAATTGGTTGCGTTTCTCCTTTTACAAGTTTTATGGTCATAGATTTTGCTTGATTCCTTTTGACAGATTTTCGATTTTTGTGAACACAGGACCAGATGGACTCTTCGAGGTTAAGCACCATTAGTTATTGACGGCAGATATGAAGATATGAAAGCTTTTGCATATTCCTTCTTTTTTCAAGCAGAACTTTCCAAACCAGTACACAACTTTGGATGCTATTGTTGATGTTTAGCGTTTTATTTCGCATCGCCATTCATGGATTATAAGACTCTGTAAGCGGAAAATTGTTCAGTTTGCATGCTCTTCTTTATCCAGAATTTGTTTCCTGCCTGGTGCAAAATAAGATTGATTACTGATGTGGAATTTCCTTTCCGTGATCTGTCTTTTTAAAGTCCCAGTGATTCATGAACTGTGGCTGTTGGAAAATCTTATGAAGTTTGGGAATAGTTTGGAGGATGGCCTCTAAATGTGAGGTTTCAGTATGAAATATGCGAAAACAAAAAATGATTATCGGAAACAGATGGACTTTTTTCTTTAATAAATGGGGAAGCAGAAATATAAACAAACTTATTCATCTGAGCACTTACCACGAATCGAATTTTGATAAGAAAAAAACTAGTAGATTTGGCATCAAACTAAACCCCTGATGCTGAGATTTGTCGGAGCAGTGCACGACTTCATAGGAAAATAATAAAATTGTTGGTCTCAGTGAGGAGAAAAACAATAAAAATTTCCTTTAATTTTGTATGATGATTTTATTTTGCTCCGATTAATAAATTGTAAATTACATAGAATATCGTTTGCTCCTTAGGAGATACTGGTGAGATAAAATCAATGATTAAAAAACTCGGTTCAGATGACTTAAATATAAAAATTTTGAATCGTTTAACTTTTTAGTTTAGTTTTTAACTTTTCGATTCAATTTATTTTAATAATTTTTGTTGTTAAAAACTGATCAATTTCTTAATTAATTAGTTAATTTTAGTAATTAATAAGTTCTTATAAATCAAAATAATTCAATTAATTTTATTTAATAATATTTTAATCAAATTTCAAATTTTTCGATGAATAAGGAGATTTTTTTCAATTATATTTAAAAATTTTTAATTTTATTCAATCTTTTAAACTTTAAACCTCTTATCTTACCGTTTAACTTCTTTTCTGATTTTTAAAATATTAAATATGATCCTCTATGTGATCACTTAAGTTTAGTGGGTAATGAGTAATAAATTTAATTAAGGTTAACAAATTAGATCAGATCAACAAGAAAATATCCTGATCAAATTTTGGACCAATGAATTGACTGAATTTTAGAACCAACCAATTAATTAAATTTTAGGCTAATCTGAATAGACTTAAACAGGTCTGATTAATTTCATTTTAACTCAAACAATTGAGTTAACTTGACTTTAATTTGGCTCGATTAAAAAATATAATTAAGACCCGGCCTGTCTATTTTCATCCATAATATTGTAATCTTGTTGAGTACTGCGCTTCATTTCCTTGGAGAATATTGACAAGAGTGTTTTAGGTAGGTACTAGGTATGTGAAAAGTAAGTGCCATCTATTTTGCAATCCAACGTCAAATTTCCCAAGATCAAAGCACCATAGTAAAGATTCCACCTTTTTAAGTGGGGCATTCCTAGCAACCATAGGTGACATTTGGACAACATTCACAGCTAGCAACTTGCTTTAGAAAGGCGCAATGAACAAAGAAAGAAAGAAAAACATCCCTAAGAACAAAATCTCATTCATGTTACCCATGTGAGCTGTTCCCTTCATGAAGATCGAGTTGCTTTGTCACAATCATTATTTGGTTTGAGCTAAATCTTGGAGTTTTCAATGTCACTGTTGAATCTGGTGGCTTTGTCAGGTTTCAGATGCTTGCCCACCAAATTCGGATATTTCACCTTCAGACTTGTAAGAAACTGGTGTAAGAAACTGGTGTGATGCACGTGCATATGAAACTCTTTCCTATATTAACACATTTGTACAAGAGAAAGAAACAAAAGGAAAAGCTTTCAAATGAGAAAAGCTGTGAATTAGACGGATCATTAAGGTAAAGACCACAATTACAGAGAAGTTGGAAATTCCAATTGCTTCAACTTGCATGAGTTGTCAACTTCCTCCAGAGAAGTCATTCTTATATACTATATATATAACTGATTAATGCACATGAAGCGCTAGTAGATGACCTCAAAATTCGGACTGATCTGCTTAGGGTGACAATAAAGTCGAAAACTTGGCTCTTTAAATAAACTACAAGCCATAGATGGAAACTTTACTCCGCTGCTTTGTTGCCAACACCCAACCCTTCATTTCCTGTTTCAGGCAGAGTTCCCAAATCCGTTCGAGCCTCTTTTTCGTCTTGAGAAACTGAAGAATCTGCGGAGTCGACAGAAGGATTCTGGGAGGAATCCAGGTCATTCCGGTTATTGTTGTTGCCATTGGTGTCCGAGGATGCCACTTTGTCTTCGTGGGATTCTGAAGAATCAGAGGAACCAACTTGCTCTTTCTGGCTTGCATCTGTATCATCATTTGCCTTTTTGTTGTTCTTACTGTTGCTTTGAACATCATCCTTGCTCTCATTCTGGCCATTGTTGCCATTGCTAGAATCAACTTGTTTCTTTTCGTTAGTGTCAGCATCACGATGTAAATCATTTTTCTCAATTGTGTTGCTGCTAACAATATTATGGTTGTCATCATGGACACCATCATTATGGCCGGAACTGTCCTGTTTACGCTGATCTGCATCTGTGTTGACATTTGAATTGCTGTTCTCGTTTGTGTTACTCTGAAGATCAGCATTGCTCTCATTCTGGCCAGTGCTGCCATTACTGGTATCAACTTGCTCCTTTAGGATTGTACCAGTGTTGCCATTTGAATTGTCATTATCAACTTTTTTGTTGTCAATAGCATTTTGGTTTGCATTCTGGTCAACACCACTATTAGAATTTGCTTGCTCAGTTTGACCTGCATTTTGGTTAACATTTGTGTAACCATTGGCCTCTTTCTGACTCTGATCAGCACCTCCACCATTATCTACGTTGGAGGGATTTCCTTCCACCTGTGTGGTTGACAAATCAGAAGAATTCACTTGTTCCTTCTGGCCAGCGCTAGCATCTTTTTTTATGTTCAATGATGTACCGTTCTCTTCTGTCTTCAAAGAATTAATCTGGTCCTTCTCCCCAGCATTACTATTTGTTTTCATGTTTGAAGACGGAACAGTTTCATGGATACTCTCCACTCCAGACTTGCTGCTAGAACTTTCATTCTGAACTGGATCCTTGTTTTGGCTCATTGTAGAATGAGTATTTTCGTTGACTGTTTCTCCAGTAGATATAACAGATTCAGAATTGTTTGAATCTATTGATTCTTGATTAGCCGAGTCTCCATTTTCAGTTGCAGTAGAAGGCCTTTCATTTGAATCCAATAGCTTGCTGCTGGCATTGAAGTCAGATTTCTTACTTTGATCTAGCATATTGTTATTCTTGGAATCCTCCTCCTCTTGCAACTTGTTGTCTGATGCTTTGTTTTGATCCTGAGTTGTATCGAGTGAATTTTGCAGGGATGAATCAACATTTTCAGAAGTAACAGATGGGGTGTTAGAATCCCGGTGATGTTGTTCATTCAGTTCTGTTGCTACTGTAGAACTATCATGGGACTCATTGTATGACTCTTGCTTATTGCTTTTATCATCACTAACATTCTCTTGGCTGGCTCTCACATTCACAGTATCATTTGTGTCAATAACAGATTCTTTTGCACCTGGAACTCCATTGGTATCAACTTCAGCAAGATCCTTCTTATTTTCCTGGTTAAGCTCTGCTTCATTAGATTTCTTGTCAACGCCCGAATCCTCTCCAGGCGTCTCATGGACAACACCACTGGAAGCATCATCTCCCTTGTAGTGTTCCTCTCTTGCCTCCTCACTATGGCTCTTGTTTCCATTATCAACATCCTTTGTTGAGCTCCCATCTTCATTCTTATCTTCAGTTTTTTCTGTATCTCTATCTTCGTTTTCCTTCAAATTGCTTTCTTCTGTTACCTCTCTAATTTCTTTCTCTTGATTATCTCCTACCATCTCCTTTTGTTCACTGGTGTCCTCGTTCGTCTCTTGATTATGTTCCTTCTCTGTCTGGTGGCTCTCTTCATTCTGTCCATTATTAGCAAGGTTTCCCCTATTCTCTTCATTTTCCACGTCTTTACTCTCTACACTAACATCACTCTTGCCTTCATTCCCTTCCGTCCCTTCAGATCCCCTATCTTCACTAACATTCTCCTTGTTCTCTTCTCGCTCCGTTTCTTCTCCAACATTCTCTTTGCTCTCTTCCGTCTCCTTGTCTCCAGTTACAAGATCTCCATCTCCTTGTTCTGTAGTGTCATGAAAATGATCATGTATCTCATCTTCCCCAGCAGCATTTCCCATGTTATCTTCAGTTTTGCTTTCTTCGTCATTCTTTGTTCCCTCTTCTTTTTCCTCTTCTTTTTCTTCTTTGTGCGTTGCTTCCCTGATTAGTGGTTCCTCAACTTCAGGACGGAGGTCCTTTCTCCCCAGTTTTATAATCTCTTTCCCAGTTTTCAGATCCTCCTCATATGCTGCTTTCTTATCATGGGAATGCCTGACTTGGTAAAGCAGCCAGATGCAAACACCAACCAGAAGACAAATTTGCAAAGCATGTTTTACCTTGAAACCCTTTGACCTCTGATTCCTACGAGGAGATAACCGAAACATATTGGATTTGTATCGACTTCGGTGAGTGAATAGGTTCCTTCCAATTACCTGCCAAAAGTTTCAAACCTTCATTACCGACATGTCAAACTTGCCAAAAGAAGTACACAAATCAGAAGAAGTTAACGAATCTCCTTGTTCAATGTCAAGAACACTTATTACACAATCAAGAATCGAATTTAAGTGCTAGATAGTACATAGTCCCCTAAGAAAAGCAAAACTGACCATTAATCAAAACTTTTATGAAAACTAATTAAGAAAGGATCCGAAGGACACATAACATTCCACAAGTAAAAAGGAAAAAGATTGACAATATCAGAATACAAAAACAAATCTAACGAAGATACAAACAGAAAAAGCTCCAATCTTCCCGTTCTCTGCACCTATTGCAAGACAACTGTAAATTCAAACAACCTGATCTGCGCATGGAAGGTTTGATGATTAACTGGATCAATAATAGAGGCAAAATTAGCAGGTAAGTTCAGATCATTAAAAACAAAATCTTCGTTCAAGCAACCACTACCCCTGTTTTCCATAGTCTTCTGAAACCAAACCCCTGTTCACAAATTTGCGGATCTACACTTGAACGAGAGATCTAACCACAACCCAGTTTCAGAAAGACAAGAATAGCAGCAGGGTTTCAGACAAGAAGACAAGAAAAGAAAAGATACTTACCAAGAAAAGCCAGAAAATCCCACTTCAGATTCTGTAATAATTACGAGAAGAACAAAAGGAAACACCTTTCAACTGTTTAAATCTCAGAGGTTGGTGAAGTTCATTACAAATGCTTCTCGTTTCTTTTCACAAGTGTTCCTATTATGTCTCTCTCAGATTGGATCTCCAAATGGAAGCATACCATGTCAAAAGACATGCCAAGTTCACACCTTTATATAAGAAAAAACACGAGCAGAGGAACATATAACATTAATGACACCGGAGACGCATACGAAGCGAAACGGCAACGTTGCTTGTTTTTCTGGGGATCATTGACCTAACAACTGCAGTGCCACGCGTACGAAGCGGACCTCACTGAAAAAATTTTTATTTTTCGTTTTTTTCCTTTGCTGTATTATTAAGCGGAGTACTAAAGAAGTGAAAATTACACTTCGACCCAAGGCTATGGCTTCCAAGCTTGTAGCTTCTGCTCTACGCCAATCTCCGAAAGAGTCCGCAGGGAATTACGCCGTCGGCCACCTCTCTAGCGCCGCAGCTTCCGCCTTCTACGATGCGTTAGCCATGAAAGGCGTGAAAATAGCGGCTCGACCGCTTTAACTCAACATGCAGGCGACTTCTCCGATGGACCCTAGGGTTCTCGATCGTGTGCTTTCTTAATACTTGGCGCGATTGGGAAACCCTCACTCTCGGACTCACCTCTACGGCTGGGAATCGGAACAGGCGCTGGAAACCTCTCGCGAGTAGGTGGCGGGTTTGATCGGAGCGTTGGGCAAAGAGATACTGTTCATCTCCGGAGCGACGGAGTCTAACAATATATCGATTAACGTAGTGGTGATGTTCTACTAAGAGAAGAAACGTCATGTCGTTACGACTCAAACGGAGCAAAAAGGCGTGCTGGACTCTTGTCGTGTAACGATCTTCCATGCGTAGAGAAGCTATACCTTATTAAGGAAAGTTTTGATGAAGAAATATCTGAGGAGCCCATTGGGGATTTTAAGGAATTATATCAGGAAGGAACGGTCCAGGAGTACTGCGCGCAGTTCGACAAACACTCCAATCGACTGGCGCTTACCGAAGAATACCTCATAGCATTCTTCCTTAAAGGGCTCTTGCCAGAACTGGGGTTGATGGTTAAACTTTTGGATCCTCAAAATCTCCGACAAGCCACGTACTCGCCCGGACGCAGGAAGCGGTGATAGCAGCCCACCCTATTCCCTGTAGTCAGAAGGGATTAATTTAAAACTAATAACAATCAATATCGGCTGACTTGTCTCTTCTATAATTGTTTGTGAACGTGCGATTTTAGGAAG
>JAOQMM010000171.1:18579114-18590678 GCA_027563515.1 Erythroxylum platyclados | reverse complement strand
TTCTAAAGTTGGTGAATTGCAACCCATCGTCATGATTTGAACTTGCACTTGGACCACTCTCTTAGAGCCATCTTTACTCCATTATCATTTGCTCTCTCATAGGGCCAGCTTCCGTAGTTGCATGTATGACATGGTCTAGTCTATTCATATACCTGCCTACTAACAAGCAGCAAGCGGTTTATAGTTATTTAACAATGTGTCTTGTCCTCTATAAGCCAACCCTGCCTGCCCCTTTAATGTTGCTAGTCATCAACGTGACTACGGGTGTTGATAGCTTGATGATTAATGTGATTCCATAACCCTTTTCTTACGAGAAAAGAGTCTATAACTTGAAGAGTTAGACCAACTAGGTCGGTAGTAGCTCCCTTTCTTTAATGTTCTTGTTCGATTTTGTCTTAATTTAATATACATGAAAAGGGTAACTTTAGGGAACTCTCTTTTCAATGATGGGTATGCTCATTTTCCCTGTGAAAAGCTAAAGTATTAAATTTGTAGATCATCAATTGGACCAAAATCAATGGTTGAATTCATCGTTAGTGATTTAGATCCCTTAATTAACTCCAAAATTCTAGGGATTATATTGAATAGGAAGAGATTACTTAGTGATTAGGCAACCCCAAGATTTGAAAGGAGAGAGATCGCGTAATGGTAAGTAATCTTAGTTCCATGTATTTAATACATGCATGGACTTGCAAGCTATTGTATTATTCTATGTGTATTAAAGTAGGCAAATTTACTGGATCAACAAATTGACATTACATTTATAATTTTGATAGTTTTCCTTAAAATTTTTAAAATAAAATAAATTTTTAATTTAATTGATCCCAAGAGAGTTATAAAGGAAAGATAAGGGATAGACCTAAACACTAACTAGAAAATTTTAAAATCAAAAAGTTAATATTAAAAATATAAATAATTAAAAAACTCAACCAGTTCGACCGTAAAAACATGAAACTGTTCAACTTTTTAGTTCAGTTCTCAACTTTTCGGTTCAATATATTTTAATAACTCTCGTTGTTAAAAACTGATTAGTTTATGAATTAATTGGTAAATTTTTGTAAATTAATAAGTTTTTATAAACCAAAATAAATCAATTAATTTTTATCTAACAATTTTTTTAATTAAAATTTAAATTTTTCTTCATATTTTAAATTCTTTAATTTATTCAATCTTTAACTAGTTTTATGATGTCGAATCTTTGAAACCTTAAACCTCTTATCTTATCTGTTTAACTTCAGATCTGGTTTTTAAAATATTAAAAAAATAACTCCATGGATTAAAAATTAAGATAAATCTAAATAATAAGATAACATCATATATTTAATTTTTTTAAGGAGTTCAACTTCAATTAGGTTAGTAACCAAAAAATATTTGAGTTCAAGTTCCCTTAAAAAAATTCATATCAATCATTTTCTTTTGTTAATTTATTATTAATATAATTTTAATTTATTATTTATTAGGTCATATTCAATCATTTTTAATAATATTTTCACATCAATTACCTTTCGCAGTTAGCTATTTATGGAATTGAAGGAACTGCCACCTATATCCCTTTGCCGCACGGCTCAAGTCATGATTATAAATGCACTTTTTGACAAATATAATAATTCCAGCTTAGTAACTATCAAAGCTTGTTGGATTAAATAAACAACCACCGAAATCTAATCCACGACATCATGTCTACTTCTGTACATAACTCGACAGACCGACAATTTGGCCAACACGAGACACATGTCTTGTGGTGTTTAAATATAATTACGTGCTTACACACATAAACCCACGTCTACAGTGAAGAAGAGGGTTTTGGGATCTTTTTTTTTTCGTTATTTGCGGAGGAGATTGAAGCATCCACACACCAACTCACTGTCCCTTGTCTTCTCCCAGAAATATACTAATCACTGGAGAACAACGTGAACCATTCATAGAAACAAGACAAGAAAAGGAAATCCAATTTTAAATGGAAATGTTTACTAAAATATAGAGTAAGGTGGTGAGTGTAGCGCTTTTAGGGTTGTTTTGCACCGAACTGTAGTGATTGGATGCACCTCATAGTCAAGTATAGTTGCTTTGCTTGAGCATGTGGAACACTTAGTGAGAAGCCTCCAATATAGTTAGTGTCATTTCAGCAAAGCAAACCTAATTGTCTGTTTTTTTGTTGTGTCAAAAGTAGAGGTAGGAAGGTGGAAGTAATGAGGCAATGATCACGTAAAGAGAAGCAACTTCTCTCTACTTTTTTTTAATATAAAAGGAAAAAAAGAATTCTGAATTAAATTATTACAAAGTTACAAAAATAAATAAATTATTTATATCAATAAGAGCAAATTATAACTCAAAGCATCTTTAATTCATAGGGAATTATGATATAAATTTTCAGAAAAAAAAACATTTACTAATCATTTTTTATAATTATTAAAAAGATACAAATAAATATCTATTTATTAGATTTTAAAAAGTCTAATTCTCAAATGTATTCATTTAAAAAAGTATAAAATATATTATATTAAAAACATTAATTATATAAATATTTATTTGTTTATTTTATTCCTTTTCTTTCATGTGGGTCATTTAGAAACAACCTCTCTACTAGTTAAGGGTAAGACTGTGTACTATTAAATATCCCCAAATCTCGCATTTCAGAGAAACTTTTACTGGGTTGTTGTTATTGTTGTTTAATATTTTAATACATTAAATTGTGATAAATTTGATATATATTATCTATAAATTATTATATATATTTAAGGGTTTTTTAAATACACATAAAAATATAAGAATTAATTTTTCATTGTAAAATAATAATAATAATATCCTTTATCTTATTTTTTAAAAACGGATCTTTTGCATTTTCAACTGTTTTTTCCTTGAATTTTGAAGACCAATTTAATTTGACTGGGTTGTTTTTCATAATTGTTTATGTTGAGTTCAGATCATTTGTTTTTATTACTCTGTTCCTAATCTTTTTCATAAGTATTCATCCATCTATTTTTTGAGGATCCTATTTATTAGATGAATTGATTCTCATGAAATATAATAAGAATAGGATAATAAGAATAGATGATCTTGTCTCATTTGTGTGACGATGATCGAAGGAGGTTTCCCACATGAAATTCTCTGTTTTGATTACGATGTTCTAATCTTATATCATTTAATTTTATCCACATTTTTATATAAATTTTATATAAAAGTGTGAATAAGATTTAATGAAACAGGACCCCAAATCAAAGAATCTAATCTCGTGGTTTCCAAGAAAGTCCGAAAATTCAAATTCCCCTCAATCATTTACTGGTCCACTCCACACCTTAATTTCGGGGAGTTCTACGATATGGAGATGAAGAAATGTGAACTCTTCGCAGATCCTCTCTGTCCATTTTCAGCGAGCACTTGTCCACACCGATACTGATAACGTCGGCAATGTAACTATCAGAAGAATCTGGACCGTCCGTTTCCAGTTGTTGTTCAACTAAGGAATATCTATAACTTCTGATGGAGTTCTTTTAACCATATGCACCCGTGGGGTCCACATAATAAACCTATAATAGTAGTGGTGGGCCCGGACGCAATCTGACATTCATCAACATAGTAAAATCCCATGATGACCCATTGGGACATCACGTGGCACCTGACCCCACACGTACTCCCTAAAGAGAAAGCACCCTCTCTCCTACTTTTGAAATTATCATTATCAAATCAAATTTTAAATAACAAAATAATTATTCACTGCTTTTTAAATAAATTTTAAATAAATTATAACAAATTCCTATTTTTTGGGGTTTTCTTAGTCTACACGCCACACACTGACCACTCATTTCTTGTCCCAAGTACTACTCTCTCTATACGACAAAAACACAACTAAAATATATTAGGGACAGGGACACGTGAGCTAACTGCCCGCCATCTCTCTCTCAGGCTCAGGCACACGCTTAATCATCTCCCTTAGATTGATTCATCATTATCTTCTCACTATAATAATAATCTGTTGCTTTCCTCTTTGGTTGCTATGAACACAACAATGACACCACCAAACTACCATTTCAGTGAGGTTTCCAATGAAAAAGCATGACATTTTTTAACCCCTAATCATGGACCATCATTTTTTAAAAAATTATATTTATACATTTTAATATATTTATATTCTTAATAACTATTTTATTTAAAGATATCATAATCAAAATTATCGCAACTTTTTATAATTTTTTAATTCAGCACCAAAATTTTAATTTAATAATTACTTTTTTAGAATTTAAACAACTCACTTAAAAATGTTGTTTTTCTTAGCGTAGCTTAAATACCACCACCACTACTTAATAAAAATCTCACTAAAACCCAAAATTTAAGGAATTAGATAGATATTAATTTAGTATTTATTGGACATAATACCTCAATAGCTTAACAGAAAGGCATCTACATAATATTTGTTAGATATACCACATTAATAAAAATAACCTTTTGACCTAATTTATATTGACAACAAGAACAAGAACAATAATAACCATAACCATCCAATAAAAGTCTACTAAGATATAGGGTCTTCAAAGTCTTATATTATGCAACCCAACCCCAAACTATTAAAAAGACTTTTGACTTGATTTACATAAATTTTAAGAGATTAATTGCTAAATTAAAAATTTTAATACTAAATTAAAAAATTCTAAAAATTAGACACTATTTAATTTGTTGTCTCTATTTAAAGATAACAAAGAGTTACAATTCCTCTATAATTCTAACTTTCAATCTTTTAAATTAGGATTAAATTCACTATTTGGATGTACTTAAAAGGGTAAAAGTATGACAATTAGTATAAAGCGTTTAGAAACATAATAAATGTGGCTTGTACCGAGTCTTAAGTGAGTCTGTAACTGCTATTCATATCCTCAAATACAAGGGCACTCTTGAGACAAACTATGGATTGAACTTTGGTATGTGTTCTTGGGGAAACTGAATTGGCACGATTTAGAAAGCACCACCAACTTTTCACACATTTCATAGTTTAAAGAGACCAACGTTAACGGAAGATCACGAATGGGAAATTAGCAAATAAATAATTGTCATCCCTTCGCAGATATATTTCTAACAATATACAATCACAAAAGCAACAAAAAGGAAGAAAAGAATCTATGTTTTCAGGGTTTATGTTTTTCTGGACGGAACTTCCGTCGAAGGGGAGAAGAAGAAATAAATTTTGCTTCTTGTTCAGTTTAGCAAGAAAAAATGGCTTCTTTGATTCCTTTTCCTGGAAGTTTTGTCACTGAGACTGGAGGCATTACTTATACGGGGTTTTCTGGAGCTTGCGGATCGGTGGCTCGGAAACTAAGGACTAGGAGGTCGTTATGTGTTAGGTTCTCTTTGGACTCTTTGGAAACTAAAGTATCCGATATGAGTGTTAATGGTAATTCAAGCAATCCTTGTATTTGGCCTCTGATTTTTTTCTTTCCTTTTTATGATTTCCGATATCTTTATCAACCTTTCGACTAGTTATTGGTCGGAATTGAGAATTTTGCCTAGCTGGTAATGAGACCCAATATTTGAGGGTGTTTTTAGAAAGGATTTTGATTTTGGCTGATGTATGGAATCGGTGGTAAGAGGTTAGCCCTGAATTGTGGAAATGTTTGATTGAGTCTGCTGATTGACGCAAAGTTATTCTTGAAATGAACTAGAAATTACTGCTTTGGATGTTTACAGTTTTGTGTTACGGTAGAATCAGTTCCTTGGAGTTCGATATTGGCCCTGATATTTGCTAGCCACAGGCTCTGATGTATTTCATGGCTTGAATTTCGATCATTGAAAATAGTTCGCTTAATACAAATAATGATTTTCCAAGTTCAATCCCAATGTTGCAAGGTCGTAGTAAATGTTCTCATCACTTAGCCGAATCTACGAGCAATAGTATCAATAGTTCATTTATATTTTTATGATCCTGTAAATACATTGATGAATTTGGATAAGTTGTGTGGTAGTTTCAAAAGTAATTTGATTTTCTACATTTTTCAGCTCCAAAGGGGTTGTTTCCACCAGAACCTGAACGCTATCAGGGCCCCAAGCTGAAGGTGGCTATTATTGGAGCTGGACTTGCAGGCATGTCAACAGCAGTGGAGTTATTGGATCAGGGCCATGAGGCACTTTTTTAATACATTTCTTATTTCCTTAGAATAGTAACATTAATCATTCATTGCTGTTAGTTTGTTCCATTGCAAGTTGTTGCAATCCAGTGCTTTCCTTTATAGTAAACATTGAAGATCAAATTTGGTTTCTTTCAGGTTGATATATACGAATCAAGGTCTTTTATTGGTGGTAAAGTGGGTTCCTTTGTTGATAAACGTGGAAACCACATTGAAATGGGTCTTCATGTTTTTTTTGGCTGCTACAACAATCTTTTCCGTTTGATGAAGAAGGTGAAGATAGTCCATTTGTTTCTTGTTACATGCTTGTATTTGTCCTAATGAATTTTTTTAAATTAGTTACTGACCACCTGTACCACCATTTATCAAAGCATTTATAGGTTTTCATGTAATTTGTTTTTACATAGGTGGGCGCTGATAAGAATCTGCTTGCGAAGGATCATACACATACATTTGTGAACAAAGGGGGTGAAATTGGTGGTAAGTTTTGATGCTTGATCCTGAGTGAACTTTTTCTTTAGTTTTGTTACAGTTAAATTGTTTGCAATGTCTTAAGTTCCTCTTCATAACTTGGATTGCAGAGCTTGATTTTCGGTTTCCAGTTGGAGCACCACTGCATGGGATAAGTGCATTTTTGTCAACAAATCAACTTGGGGTATTCATTGCTTATGTCCATTCTGAGTTGATCATTGTTCATGTGTTGCCATTGCATTACCTGACATATGTCCAGCAGAATGTCATTGTTACGTATGCATAGTGCAAAAAGAGATCACCTTAGCCAATGAAATCTCAACTGTGATGACCTGTCTTGACAAAACTGCCACTCACGCTTGTTAATTGCAGAGTCTAATGTTTTTCTCCTTTAATTTTCTTGGATACCCGTGCCACTTTTTGTTATTGTTCACCACCAATGGCATGTAGGCGCATACTGTCTGCATCTTTATGATACATTCACTGTTGAGATATCAAGAAAACATGGGTTTTCGCATATATCTTCTTGTTCAAATAAGACATGCAAAAAGAATAAGAGTTTATATATGTATCTATAAATAGGCTTGGAAGCTGAAATAACTGACGGCAAATTCTTCGTTGCATTTCTTGTTGATGACTGTTCATGAACAGACTTATGATAAAGCAAGAAATGCAATTGCTCTTGCCTTAAGCCCAGTAGTAAAGGCTCTTGTTGATCCAAATGGAGCAATGAGGGACATAAGAAATTTGGATAGTGTAAGAAGGATGTCTACTTGTTCCTCTCTTTTCTGATTGCTTTTAAAATCATCTTTCTAAAGTTGGCATTGGTTTCTTACAGATCAGCTTCTCTGATTGGTTTTTGTCCAAAGGTGGCACAAGGGCAAGTATCCAAAGGATGTGGGATCCTGTTGCATATGCACTTGGATTTATTGACTGTGACAACATCAGTGCGCGTTGCATGCTTACTATATTCTCATTATTTGCCACAAAAACAGAGGCTTCCTTGCTGCGCATGCTCAAGGGTTCTCCTGATGTTTACTTGAGTGGTCCCATCAGAAAGTATATCACCGATAGAGGAGGCAGGTATGCTTGGATGTTATGCCTTTATTTGCCAGTTTGGGATTCCTGTTATTTTTACAGTTATTGAGTTTTTTCTTTTCCATACTTCCATTATCTCCCTTTGAATTTTTTTTTTGCTAGAGCAGGTTTCACTTGAGGTGGGGATGCAGGCAGATACTCTACGATAAGTCTGCTGATGGAGAAACATATGTTACGGGACTCGCCATGTCTAAAGTAAATGACTTCTAATATTTCTGATTCTAGTATTGGGATGATGTTGGTGTGGGATGTAATTCTTAATCATTCAGTGGAAGTTTGCAGTTACTTTTTCAGGAAAAAAATAAAATATGCATCTACAAATCGATGCACATGACTAGAAACAGGAATTTTGATGATTTCAGTGTTTCACTTAAGTAGACTGATGCCTTTTTATCATCAAGACTTAAGCATCGACTAGCCAGGAATTTTTTGTGCCTGCATGTTTGTGTCTGTTTATGTTTGGTTTCTTATTATCCTTTGAAGATGTTTTGTAAGTTTTTGTAACACAATATATTTCGGGTGATTTTAGATGTCCATAACCATAAAACATTTCATCTATTTCAGGCTACTAACAAGAAAATCGTGAAAGCTGATGCTTATGTAGCAGGTTGAAACAGATGCTCAATTTTTGTTTTTGATGGATATTTTCCGTCCTTTTTTTTGTGAGGATAAGTACTAATTCTCTCTTATTTGGTTTTAGCATGTGATGTTCCTGGAATTAAAAGATTACTTCCATCTGAGTGGAGGGAAATTAAATTTTTTGATGACATTTATGAGCTAGTAGGAGTACCTGTTATAACAGTACAGCTTAGATATAATGGCTGGGTTACAGAGTTACAGGATCTAGAGCGATCAAGGTAAGCGATTAATTGTGCTATCCTTTCCATGATCTGAATTCATGATTTGCTGGAATCATCCTACTCCATAAGCCCCTATTCTTTTGATTGTTAGGCAACTGAGGCAGGCTACTGGCATCGATAACCTTCTGTATACTCCAGATGCAGATTTTTCATGTTTTGCGGACCTGGCACTCGCTTCTCCCGAAGATTATTACATTGAAGGACAAGGTTCATTGCTCCAGTAAGGAAAATTAAAGTCTACTTCTGCAGTCATTAACAGTATTCCTCTTCTTTTAGACACAGGGAACAATGGTCTACTTATTTTGTTTGTGTCTAATTATGTTGAACAATGGGGTAGTTCAAGTTCATCAGGCAAAATGTTATACCTTTTTAACTTATGAAGGAGAGAAACATATAAATGAAAAGAATCCATCTTTCCTGTTCTTGAGCTTTTAGGCTTCTTTTATTATTTCATGCCCATTCCATCATGCTCTCACATGTTTCTGTAACTTCATCTTTCAGATGCGTTCTGACACCAGGTGATCCTTACATGCCTTTACCAAATGATGAAATCATAAAGAGGGTCTCCAAGCAGGTAGGCTGCTTATAAAATTCACCTTTGATACCCAAAACCATTCTAGCGCGCACATTCTCTAACATTCATATTAACGAGGTTGCAGTTCCTTGTTCTTCAATTTCTGAGCTCTTGCATAATTGATTCGAAGTGCTAGGCTTTATAAAGTGCTTGGCTTCTTTTGTTTCATTGAATTCTGCTACCTAAAACAAACTCATTAATCGATTCATGGCCTAAACTGGCCTAAAGCATGAATTGTTCCAGTAGTTGTTTTTGTTTGGATTAACTTCCACATTATTTGAGGACAAGAAAAGTTATAAATGACATATACCTTCTTCTGAGTGCCTCAACTATGGAACATGGTTCTTCAGTTTGAAATAACATGGCATTCATAAATGGATTCGTAAGTAAAGACTAGTGTGTAGACTTATTGTAAACAGCTAAGCACAGATATTTAATCCCTTATTCTCTGGATTCCAACTGGTTGGTCTCCAACTAATTGATCTTCAGTTTCTGGCTAGTGATGATTGATCAAGTCTTGTGATTTATTTAATGAAAATAGGTCTTGGCTTTATTCCCATCCTCCCAAGGATTAGAAGTAATTTGGTCATCTGTTGTAAAGATTGGTCAATCTTTATACCGTGAAGGACCTGGAAGAGATCCATTCAGACCTGATCAAAAGACACCTGTGCCAAACTTCTTTCTTGCTGGCTCATACACAAAACAGGTGACTTTTACCTCAATAGAAGTACTTCTTGGTTTCTGTTGATGTAGCTTGTTGCTGAGCAATGCAATCTTGATAATATTATGTTTAACTGATGTAATAGGATTACATAGACAGCATGGAAGGAGCAACTTTATCGGGCAGGCAAGCTTCAGCATATGTGTGTGATGTTGGGGAAGAGCTAGTAGCATTGAGGAAGAAGATCGTTGAGTCTGAGCTGAGTCTTGTTGTATGATACATGAAAACAAAGAGTTACAATGACCAATTCCCAGATTTTCTTTCAATCATCTTCTCAACAACTATAACCTAACCTCCCAATAGATGATTTTAGAGGCTAAGAATGAAATTTTAATAATTACATACCATTTATTGACCAAAAATACACTTTTTTTTACAGAGATCACACAAGGGATGAGTGTATTGTATACCTTATTCGAAAGGAAAGATGCACCCATTACAAACCATACCCATTATACGCAAAAAAGAAAAATAGAAAAGAGACAGAAAACAACTTCACAGAGGCATAACATCAAACACGTAAAATACTACTCCATCAAGCCTCAAAGATCCGACCTTTTTCACTGTATCAAATCAAAACCATCTGCTTCTTCTTTCGCAATAGCTTCCTTAGCAACATCAAGCTCCTCATCAAACAAAATGTCCCACTTCCCCTCCCACTTTATGAAAAACTCTGTATCCTCAAAATACTTGACCCTGTGCACATCCCCAGCTGGTGTAAACAAATAATCTCCCACAACCAGATCGTACTTTGCCTTCTTGGTCAAGTTCCAAACCCTTTTGCTTCCTTTCAATACCACCAAATCGTGACCGAAAGTGTGGTGATGCGCAGGCTCCACAGACCCAGCCTTGAAACTCACTATCGCCGAAGTTGGACTCTCCCGCACAATCTTCATCGACCCACCTGGGATTATGTCAATAGGATCCAGCTTCCTGTTCTTCACTAAACAACACAGCGCGCATGGCGTTGTCATCACCTCCTCCTGCTCTTGTTGTTGTTGTTGTCGCCCTATTTTGGGGATCTCAGCAAGCGAATTTTCGAAAAATGAAGCGATATCTTCGCTCCAAGGAGCGAAATTCGAAGCGGGACAAGGCGATTTGAACGGAGTATCAAGCCAAGCGTCGAGGATCTTGATGGCGGAATCCGGTGAAGTGGCCATGCCGGATACGGCAAGGATGTTGGAGTTGTTAATGGAGCGCGTGTTGATGGCCTCGTCGGTGGTCAGGCAAGTGGCGGCAGTGACGCCAGGAAATTTATTAGCGAAGATGGACACGCCGACCCCGGTGCCACAAGCTACTAGTCCGCGGATCTTAGGAGACGGAGACAGGGGAGAGCTGGTGGCCGTGGATACGCGGCGGCCGACCTCGGCGGCGATGTCGTAGTAGGATGAGGTGCCGAGGTCTTCAACGTCGATGTTGAGGGAGCGGAGGTGGGAGACTAAGGTGTCTTTGAGGTCGCAGCCGAAGGAGTCAGCACCGGTGATGATTTTGACGGGACGTGGCACAGGAGGAGCGGCGGAGTCGGCCATCGTCGCAGATTGTCTTGGAAAATGAGTAGACCTTTTGGGAGGGGGTGAATCAGTGAGTTGAATATGAAGTGAAGAAGAGCAGTGTTAGTGCTCGGTGTGTGTGGTTATTGTAATTATAAATGGATAAAATAACATTAATTAATTGTCCTAGAAAACCACATCCACATGGACTTTGTTTGGTCTAGATTCAGACCAGAT
>JAOQMM010000171.1:18568277-18579014 GCA_027563515.1 Erythroxylum platyclados | reverse complement strand
ATTGATGTCCAAGAAACATTATCCTTCTCTTTCATTTTATGGAAGATCTCCAATGCTTTCTCACCCGCCCCACAATTTCCTTAACCAAAACAAAAAAAAAACCTGAGGGACTGTAAATCTATACTTTGTCTTCTCCAACTTTCTTGCTTTTCCTATATTTCCTGACGCCTTAATCAACAAGCAGCAGATGGGTTAGCGAAGGGATTATAGAAGTGGGGCTTCGGAGATATTGAAAATGGGGTGGTCTTGGAGGCACCATCACTAACACCTCCGACTCTTTCGCAGGACGGACACATGGTGAGAGTAGCTGCTGGCATATGCATGTAAAAGGGTTGTGCCAGTTTCAGGGCTTTAAGCTCTTGTAGTTCCTTTTGTAGCCTCCTATTCTCATCAGTTAGTGTTTCGCAACACTTCTTCAGGAACTCACAGTCTAATTCGGTCTGCTTCAGCTTTGTCCTGCAAAATAGTTTCGCAGCTTCATCAGTTCACCATCTTCTGAAAAAAGAAAGAATCAGAGTACTGTATTGATGGTTCAGATTGTTGATTAATTACCTGGCTCTCCTGTTCTGGAACCATACTTCCACTTGTCTTGCCCGTAGATTTAACTGCTTTGCTAAAGCTTGCTTCTGCTTCTGTTAATTTAAAAGAAGCAATCAAAGTTCAGTACCTCACACATATTTACCAAATTCATTGGGAAACAGAAGTTAATGGGTTATTGATTGATTTTTGGAACGTTTGTTTAGAAAAAAGAGGAAGAGTTATGAATTACATACTGGATTGAGAGTGCTGTGTTGCTTGAAACTTTCCTCTAAAAGTGCAGATTGTTCTTTTGTGAGCCGAAGTTTCTTCCTTGCATTAGAACCATCTTCATCTTCATCACTAACTCTTGAAGAAACTCTCTCGACCTCCATATCTTCACTGCTGATGTCTCTTTCCCTCTTAACCCTACCACTGGAGAAAGAAGAAACAGGACTATGAGGAGAAGCTTGATTATACAAATCAACACCAACAGGCTCCTCATGAACTTTCTTGACCTCAGTCTTCCTAGCACCAACGTGATAACCGTGATAACTCTCACCAGGAAGACTCAAACTAAGGGAAGGCTGATCAAAACTCGAAACACCCTTCTGATCAAACTTGAGAGAAGGCTTAACCTTCGGCCGTTGATTGAATATATGATCAGGTTTCGACGGTGTCTCCAAACCTAACCCAAGAACAAGGCCGGTGTTACAGTAACCTTCGTCAAGACAACCCATGGAAGAGAGAAAGATAGAAAAAGAGAGAGAGGTGTGAAAATGGTGGGTATTGGAGACAGATATGGGAATGAGAGACTCAGAGAGTGAGACCTTTTATGTTGTGTTGTGTGTGGGGGAGTTGGGTGGGTGGGTGGCTATAATTATTAATCAATTGAGTTGGAGAAAAACAAAAGAAAGAAAAGAGAAAAGAATCTTTCAGGGCATGAGAATTATGAAGATTGGAGTAAAGACTTTCTTTTCTTTCTCCATGAATACAAAGGTTGACCATTTGAACCCCACTGCTCTGCTCTATTATCCTCTTCATTATCGAGAAAAACAAGGAAAATGAAAACCACCGTCTTCTCATCTCATCTCTCTCTCTCTCTTGCTCTGTTCCAAGGAATAGTATACAGTTCCAATGGCAGTGGGAGACACATCAAGAGAATGATTCGCTTAACCCCTTCGCCACCCATTAACGTACCAAATTAACTATTTCCCGACACTATGCTAGCTTTTCAGTCTACACTAGAATTAAACTCGATTATTTGCCGAATCTTTTTAAATGCTTTATAAATTATTAAATAGATACCACTAATAATATTAGTGTATGAATTTTTTAATTCAAGTATGTACTTTTTGTATTTTATTTATAGCAATCCACTGTCAATTATTATAGCAATTTTAATAATATTAGGAGCCTATAATGTGTCGCAACAGGCTCCGTTCCTCTTTTCTCTTTGTAGTTTTTTCTCTTCCAATTATTTCCTAATTATATATTACATATCTTTTTATTTGACGACCAAAGTTTCAAATTGTAAATTATGAATTACATTAAGCACCAATAGGAGCAACAACAATATTTAGTATAAATTTCGTTGAGACATAAAGTAGTACACAACCTTACCCCTAACTAATAGAGAGGTTATTTCTAACTAATCACATGAAGGAAAAAAAGAAATAAATAAATAACATAAAAAATAAAATAACATAAAATAAAATAAATAAATAATAGTAGTAAAAATACTAATTAAAAATATATATAATAAAATGGTTAAAAATAAAAGTAAATAAATAAATAATAAAATAAAATAAAGTAAAGTAAAGTAAAATAACAGTAACAATAATAACTATATATATATATATAGGTAATAGTTTAGATGATGAATTACATTGTAAGCAATTACAATAACTATAAGTAATACGAATATAATTACTAGAAATGCATACATAATTATAAATAATATAAACATAATTGTGATAAATTACGATAATGATCTAATTAATAATAATAATAAATATTGTTATTGCAATTGCAGTTAACTTTGTTGATGGTCATTCAAAGATGACTCCAGAACTAATAACTTGTGAACTTTTTTTAGAAAAAAGTAACTGATTAAATGGAATGCTTGGTGCATGAATTAATTGTTTAATACTTAGTTAGCTACTTATTTAAGTGCCTTCTTAAAACAGGCCAAATGAACTGTTTCCCACTACATGTATGTAAGAGTAGGTTGATAGAGAAGGAGTACCGTGCATATTGCAGTATCAAATTAAATATGATTCCATCTATTTAATGAACGAGGTTAGTGATATTTACTTTGCCTTGTTATAAATGGGAATAGATCTTCTGTTCCCAAATACTTTGTTCCCTTTGTTTCCGTACAATCTCATTCATTTAATTTTAATTTATTTATTATAATAGATGGCTGGGATTATTTTTGGAATAGGGTGAAGAAGATCTGTTCCTGTTATATGTATTGATTAATTAGAAAGTGATAAGCACTACTACTATTTCTTGAGTTCTATCAAATGATCATTAGTGGCTTATCCTCTTGTTTTCTTTTTTATCAATAGAAAGGTCATATACTCATAATGGAATTAATTTTCGCATAACTACATCCTTTCAACTCCATTAGATCCATGGAAGTGAAGCCGAATTTGAGGAATGATTAGAAGGAATTACCTCCTCTTCTTCCTCCATTTCTTCATTGGAGAATGTGATTGAAGTATAATTAAATCTTTGGTATATTGAATTTTTGTTTTTGGGTTGTAGTTACAAAAGCACGAACCAGAATAGGATTCATCAACAAGAATCAGTATCTTTTCTTAAGTATAAAGTTGTTATCGGGGGTGCTTTGGGACCTACTAGTTATGTGTATATACATGTACATGCACTTGCAATAATGCTTTGTCGGCTATGCTGATGAGAAGTTAGGTCACCGGTGAGACTTGATAAACCTATAATAATTGGAAACGTAAACTATATTTAACAACATTAACACAAGTTCTAATTATTCGTTAATGGCAATAACAAATCTGGACCCTACATTACACTATCAGAATTATATCTTATACACTATTCATCAACCATAAAAGTTGTGGTGCCCCTCAATTTTCCACGTTTAGGCGGCTATGCATTTATTAATTAACTGTTAAAATTGGATTATTGATCATATCTCTTTTAAGCTATACAGTCTAGAACTTGAAATGGTGGCTAAAGCAGCCCTATGTATGGATACTTTTAAGCTTCAATGGAGCTACTTATTAGAGAGTGAGTGTTGATTAATAATTACCATGATTATTCTATAATGGCTGCCGAATCAACTCTAGCCCCTTCTCTATCTCTCTCTCTCTCTCTATCTTATCAATACTAATATTAAATAACTTATCGGAATAAATCTATGTACTATCGAGCTTTCTTAATTATATGATTCAACGAGATTTCAACTGGGCATTGGTGATAATGATAACTAATATTAAACAATTTAAAGGTTCTCTTTTAAATGGATAAAGTCATTAAACTATTGTCATCTTATGTTTAACTAAAAGGACATTAAATTGATGAATTTACAAAATAGTTAACAACGAAATCTAGAAAACTACGAACGGAAAAGAAAATGCTGGTTCATCCACCTATAATTTATTTTTGATAAAAGTGCATCCACCTATAATTAATATTCGTGGCATGGCATCTAGGTCTTCTAACAGTAAATTGTGTCATCGAATCTAACCAATCCACAGTATTACCCATTATTCCTCATCTCCTAAGGGAAAAAGAGGTATCAAAAATGGTTAGATATGGGAGTTGGATCTGGAATTTGACTTTAGGGATGACACACATGTGTGCAATATATTGTTGGTCTCCAAAAAGTCGAGATCTGTTCATATTTTTCTGGTCCCTAATCTGATATAAAAATGTGTGCAAATAATGATGACACTCAATAGTAAACTACAATTAAGCTTAGAATATGTGACTTTAAGGCATCTTTAAACTAAGGAGCTATCCAATTCCAAACCCCTTTTTCGTCAGCTAGTGGCTTTTGTGTACCAAAAAGCAAAGTAGACGGGCATTGTTTTTGCAATTTGGACCCCTGGGAGATCAACACTGACTTTGACACAGTCCAGAATTATTACAGTAATAACATATAATATATAACCATATGTATAATATATTCCACTTTATGATGGGAAGATTGGGAATAATTGCACATATCATTAAACTAAACTAGCATTTCCCTTTTAATTAATCAAAACAAGTGATCGACCACCCTAGGTCGTTCTCTCTTCCTCTCTTCAACGCTTCAAAAGCGTTAGGTAGAGGAATAGCAAGTTAGCGACAATACAATAGTGTTTTTTTAGTGATAAGTGACAAACTTAAAACCCTACCAATCGTTTAATATAATACACATTAATCATAGTGTGTGCTTTGATATAAATAGTTAGACATGTGTACGTAGCTGATGCAGGAGGTGAGACACAAAGGGTCCACCAATGATTTGGGATGATGGGCATTTGATTCCGTGAAGGGTTAGATGATTTTTGGAGCGTAGAAGTTGGCAATGATGGAGGAGAGAATTTAGGATAAGGTTTTTGGTATCTTAAACTTTATATTAAACTTGACCGACCATTTCTGTTTACTTGCTTAATGTGTATTATTCATATTTTTAAATAAGCTTTTTGTTAAAACCAGAGTCTTCCTTCGTCATCTGGAAAATTGATACCATTTTATAAGATTCCCACGTACCCTTTTTTTTTTTTTTGACTTATTTTCAGATCTTTTAAGGTTATTATGGTATATGTGCTATTTGGTCTTTGTTCAAGGTTTGTTACATGTTTCGAGTCAGACGCATGTAGGCTCATGCTCCTTTACAAACGCAAATTTTTTAAGGTTATCTTGGAATTGGTCAAGTTTTGGCAATCCGTACCATGGCCATGCTTTGAGAGTTAATAATATCACATGGAAATTTTATATTCACGTCCCATTCCTCAACATAACTTTTACGTGTAGTCCATATGTTTTGGTCTGGAGTTGTGGTATGCAATCGGAGGTGTGCTTTACTAATCAATCCCCAAGTCAAAAGTCTCTGGTTATTGGATTTATCTTCCAAATCAAAGACGTATTAGCACACCAAGAAAGAAGAGAACGTTGAACTTTTGACAATTTTTAATAATTTCCAAATTTTCTATTATCTCGTACCAAAAGTTGTTCAAAGAAGTGCTAAAATTTTAGCAAAGTATTTCCTTCATACGCAAGTAATTGAAGTAAAGTAAGTGTGATGAAATAGATGAGACCCCATTTAGAGCAATCCTTTCCAATCCGAAGGAGTCGCCATTGACGAATTCTTTTGTTTAGAATATGTCTTATCTATGATGATTTTCGATTATTTCTTTCTTTCTTGGCCCCAAACCCTACGTTCCATATAATTGACTCTTAGCAAAGTCACGACTTTGTTCCAATATCAAAATTAATCAAACACTTGGAAAGCAAACATTAGTTGACACACGTATGCAGATGTACTAACGAGTACAAGCATGACCCTTTTTATGGTCTTTTTATTCGATGGATGGCACTAAAAGTGAGAGATAAAATATATATCTCTTTTATTGGGTATGAATATCACTCCACTACGAGGAAGTTTATAATTCTTTATATAATGCTGCATCTCAACTTCATAAGGTACGAGTAAAACAGGAGAGAAGCATTAAATTCAATTTTATTGCTTGTGATGCAATATAAAATTGATGTTCTAATTGGAAATCAACAGCAATGAACTTTTACTTAGTCAATATATTTTACATCATTTGACTTATAAAGTATTATAATTTTGAAGCATATAATTTGTATCGAATTAGTATAGTCCAAAATAGTTAAATGTATCAAAATTATAAATATAATTTTTATATTCAATTGTAGCATTTATTGTAAGAAAAAGTTTAATTTAGTCCTTAAACTTTTATTAAAAATTCAATTAGTTCATTAAAACTTAATTAATTTCTACGAAATAATTCTAAATTTTAAATTTATAATTTACAAGTTTAAAATTTATTTAAATTAAATTAAAATTTAAAATAGTTGATTCTTTTTCATTCTATTATATAATTCAATCTGGCGATATCTCGAATAAAAATCTAACAATAATCCAACCCAATACCTCGAAAGTGGTCCATATTGATGAAAAGTAAATAAGTGAATAAAGTTCAGTACAAAGAGGAAGAAAAAGGGTTGAGAAAGAAGGTGGAAGCATCACTTGACGTTGGACAAGAAGAGTATTAACCATGTAGATGACATAGAGAAAGCGGAGAGTGAAGTGTCGGATGATCGTTGGTTTGATTTTCACAAGGTCTGAGTGAGAGATAAAAATGGAAAGAGATTTGAGAGCGAAAGACGGTCGAAAAAACAAATGCACCGACTGAAACCGAAAAAAGCATAAAAGCCTGGAGCTTTAGCTTGTCCCACTTGAACTCTCTTTCCCAAGACTTGTTATATGCAGCTTTCACAATACAAAGCAAAGCATCATTGCTTGCGTTTAAAAGGAGTGAAATTGGAGACCCATCCCCACTAATACTGACTTGCTTAGAAAACCTTCTTCAAATCATGGACCCACTTGATGGGTTATGAACTTGGGGAGGTTCGTTGAGTGTGGTAACATTTATCCTAGAATTGACTTGGTGAACGGCTGAGGGTTAGGGGCAAAACCAGTTGAGAGAATTTCTGTTAGTGGCACAAAGTTAAGGTAATAGGGTCTATATAGTTTTGATTATACATAGGTAAAAGTATCCCTCAACTTTTTTTAAATTTAAAATTAGTTTTTATAATTATTTACAATATCATGCTACATTTTAATATTTTTAAAATAATATTGATAGCACCTAAAATCTTAATTGAGTTAAATATTTAGAAGTTTTTAGTATATAAGTCTTACAATTAGGAAATTTGAACTTATCATATATACAGTTAATCTCAAAAATATTGATTAAAAGTGTAATTTTTAACTTAACATTTCATAAAAGATCTAAATAAATAAATATTATTTACTACTTTTATACTTCATTAAAATTACTGAGTACTATTTTAGTAATAGTAAATACAATTAATACTATTTTGGTAATGTTAAAGTGTAAAGTAATACTAAAAATAACAATAGAGACTTAATTTTACTTTTTGTAAAATATTAAGATGTAAAGTTATTACAACTTTAGGCTTGTATATGTGAGTCGTACCATATTAGAAATCTTTAGTCAGTGTGAGGAATCGATTTAAATTATGTTTTATTGTAAGTTACAGGTTGTGTATCTTTCACACTAAATGAGTGTACTATAAGGTTCTCTGCATGTAAACATGGGGTTGGCCACTGCTTTTAGTGGCGGTGATAATGATGGTGGTGGACGAACATGTTGAGTGACTGTGTGCATGTCTAAACCCACATGGATATGAACCATTGCCCTAGCCATCAATGATTTTCATAAAGAAAAGGGAAACTCTGTATTGCCTTTTCGATTCAGTGAAAATTTATATATAATTGATGCCACTATGGAGTTGAAGTTGGGAAGGTATGGAATCGAATGAGAACCGGTAAGGAGCATCTCCATAATTGCGACAGCAACCCATGATCGTAGGATATGGAAGCTAGTTAGTCAAACCCTATCAAAGAAAAATCTCTTAGCCATTGAATAACTTGTTGGCCTTTGAAATGAAGGGACTACTCGCAATAAAAAGGTTGTGTCACGGACAAAGATGAAAAGGTCAAGTACCATCATCTCTTTGTTCCATGATTTAGGGAAATTAGTGTAACTAGCAATTATGAAGGGATCAACAAAGTTGAGGTTCGCATTTACTTGAGGAGAAACCTTTTTTTTCTTTGCTTGACTTTTAAATCAAATCCTGTTTTGGTTCAAAATTGGACCTTAAAAAGAGGAAGACCATGTGACTTTGAGAATTCATCTGATACGGAAAATAGTAACTGCGATTTTTCGTTGAAAGAAGAAAGTGAGTTTGTCGATATTTCATTTCATCTTGGGATTTCACCTTCAATTCCCACTATTGATTTTTCTTGGGATGTTAAATCTACAGTCGAATAATTTTATTTGTGATAGTGATTTGGAAGTCAATATCAATTATTGAGATAGTTATATGTACAAGATAGTGTAAAAGTTTAGAATACATCCACGATGGGATATAGATATTGTGTGTACAAATAATGAATTGGTAGATATAACTCCAAAAAATGATAATGACCAAGTATAGTGGACATCTAAATCATCACAAATGGTCGATTATAATTACCTTTTAGTATTAGCAATTATGATAGCATGATATTTTTATAATTTATTAAATATATTTTATTTTTTTGTAACACTACATTTCATAATTTATATAAAAATGTATTTTTAAATGTAACATTATTAAAAATAAAATTTAGCATACTTAAGATAGATTTCATTATCGTATTCTAAATATTTTTAAGGCATCCTACAAAATTAGGTGACATTTGAAGTTGTTTTTCATTTCTTATAATTTGTCAAATTTTGAGTTGTTAAAAAATTATAAAAAATAATTTTCTCGTCGAAAATTTTTCAAAATTTTATCAGTGATATGAACTAAATTATTATTAATACTCAAAATTTTAAGTCAAAATTCTAAAAATTAATTTTTGAGAAAAAATAAATTTATTAGAGTTAATATATATTTTATCATCGTACTTTGAATATTTTCAAAGTATCCTACAAAATTTGACAATACGTGAAATTTTTTCATATTTTAAAATTTTTCCGAATTTGGGTTGTTACTAAATTATAAAAAATAAATTTTATTCGTACATTATTTTACAATTTTTTATCAAAGGTAAATTAGATTGTTACTAATACTTATACAAATTTTTAAATCAAAATTCTAAATATTAGTTTCAAAAGAAATAATAATTTAACATAATTACATAAGTAAATATAAAATAAAAGTTGAGATATGTTTAATATTTTACTCATAATTCAACATATTCAATATAATTTACTTTAATAATTAACGGATTAAGTATATCAATAATATCTGTATTTATTTATTTAAGAGAAGTAATAATAAATTGGATCTATGTATCATAAACTTGTACTCATAAAAGTGCTTGTTTTAAATTCAGTGGAAAGTAAAACATTTACGTTTCAAATATATATTTTGACTGAAATGGACAGTTTCGAATATTATCTTTCACTTAGTTATCACGAGCCTAATGAGACATCAGCCATGATTGATGCTTCAATTTCATGCCAACCACTCCTGCAATTAATCAAAGACTAAATGAAAAACCAGTTCTGCAGTTTTTCGTAAGTGAGGCAAAGATACTTACCTTTCGAGTGCATATTTAACTTTTCCTTTTGATCTTGTTCTATGATAACGAGCCACGAACGCAAAATATGGACGGCACGCAAGAACTATAAAAAGACAAAGGGTGGACTTCTTGTTGTTGCATGAATCGTGATATTGATTTTGGGTTTGGCAAGTAATTATTTAACAATATAAGTATTATTTCAGAACTTTGACGTTATAATCAAACTTGTGTATGTTAGTGTATATTTAATAGACACCACTCATTTCCTTCTGAGTAAACAAGGGGAAAATGCTCACAAATTGTTACTTTATGCATTGGCCAAAATCACAATTTCAACCTTAAAAGGTTTTATAGAATATATTACTTGAAACGTTTGTATAACTTGAACTTTATCCTTTCAAAATGTTTAAATTAAAATTTAATGTTTTAAAACATTAAAAATAGAATATTAATGAATAGAAAATTTAATGAAGTTAAAATTTTGTACATTATCGAGGATTTGATATTTTTATGGTTTTTTAAAATTTACTGGAAGAGTAATGATATAATAAGTTCCATTAATAAATTTTAAAAAAAATTAATACTTTCTTAATTTTTATTTTTAATAATATATAATTTATTTTTTAAATTTTTTGGATCTATTTGTTACATTTTGAAATAGTATGATTGAATTTGAATACTTTTAAATGTGAAGGTTTAATTTGTATTATGTTTTGAAATTGAAATTATTTTTTGCCCTTATACATTTTATAATATAGTACTTAAATTTTGGTTAAATTAGTAAACAAATATTGGTTTCAATACATCCCAAAAATGGGTTTTTAGACCTTTTAGTTCATACTTATCCTTAAGCCTTTAGTTAATTAAAGAGTAATCCTTAAATTGTTCCAAGTTAGATCAAA
>JAOQMM010000171.1:18541373-18553006 GCA_027563515.1 Erythroxylum platyclados | reverse complement strand
TACATACTCTTGAATTCCCTGGGCATTACACGTTTCTAAATTTTTACTGCGCATATGCGCAGAGGTCACCTGCTAGTTTAATTTAATTTTCAAAGCGGTTGTTTAAAATATTATTTTCACTTGATACATTCAAGTTTTGTGTCAGACTGAATAATGTATTATAAATTTAAACTTGATTCGAAACTTTTTAAGAAAAATTTGAACCCAATGTAAAGATTGAACCGCTTCTATTAACTTTGAATTGAGTTTGGTCGAATTGATCAAATACTTGTAACGGGATTGTTTTGATTATTTTAATTGAGTTGAATTATCAACTTTAAATTTGATTAAAATTTTCATTTTTTACAATTTTAAATTACCTCAAATTTTCATATCCGGTCAAATTAGAAGCCTAACTTCATCTCCTAATTTTGTCAATTCTGCTGATATATACTAAAGACGAGAGTCTACGTGTGTATCCACTTATTATGAAAGGAAGACAAGACTTACCCATTACCGAGAAGTGCCTACTTCACACACGTGGTGCCTTTTCAAGTCAAAACTTCAACTTGTTCAATTTAGACCTCTTCCTTTATAGATTAAAAAAAATAAAAAATATGATTTTTGTTTAAATAAAATTGCAAACTAAATTAATTTTCGAATTAAAGACAGACTAAACTAAATAAATAGTCAAACGACACAAATCTAGGTTTAAAGCACACCCAAAAAGCACAAAAAGCATTGAAGACGCAGTGAGTGACCTCAGCCTCAGCCTCCATTCATTTATTTTCACCGGCGGCGAAGAGAGCGTAACCGCGGAGAAGTCTTATAATGGAGAGAAGCGCCGCCATAGGTGGTGGTCTCCCCCACAATTACCTCCTTTGTCCCTCGCGTTCCACTGCTTGTTCTCTCCTCCCTTTCTCCTCCGACCACATGCTCCATTGCTCTCCTTCTTCTCTGTCTCTCAAGGTAATTTCTTTCTGTGTTCTTTTGTCACATCACTAACTTATGATTGCGTATTTAGTAGTGTGCTTCTGTTCTCGTTTTGTTCGCAGGTTCAGAGGCCGTTCCAGTCCGGTAATGTTTCAACAGCTGCATCTCCTTTCAGTCGGGATGCCGTATTGTCTGGAAATTACAGGTCTGTGACTTTCGTTGAGAAACTGTTTTATTGGTATTGTCATTTGTTGGCACTTGCATTGCCAGGATAGGATCTTGTGATTTAGGAAGGAATTTATCGTGCTTTGTTTTGCAATTTCTGGAAAATCCATCTTCTGGGTCTACTCATTTCTGCTTGTCAAGGTCATGATCAATGCATATCTTTTCATAACAAATGTGAAGGAGACGACTGGAAAGGAAATCCTTTTCTGGACATCTTGTGTATTTGCTTTGTTAAGTTGATTACTATCTGGTTTTTCTAACTCCCTTTTTCTTTCGTTTTGGTTTTATATAGTGAAACGTTGGAATTGGCTGACATAGATTGGGACAGCCTGGGCTTCTCTTATGTTCCCACTGATTATATGTACTCAATGAAGTGCGTTAAAGGCGGAAACTTTTCCAGAGGTGAATTGCAACGTTTTGGGAACATTGAATTGAACCCCTCGGCAGGAGTTCTAAACTATGGTCAGGTAAGGTATTTCTGATTTCACAGTTTCGTTTTCTTCACTTCTCATTAATACTATGCTTCGTTTCATATTTGGTGTTGGCAATAATATAAGAGATACTTGCTGCGTAATGTTGTTGTTAATAATTGGCGCAGGTTGGTTATTCTGTCGGATATAATACCTTTTTCATTCTTCCCACATCTGTCATTCTCATTCTGTCAGCATAGACGTTATGCTGCTTTGAAATGGAGTCTAATCTAATTGGTATTAACAGTGCTGTACAATTTTGAAGTAAACTTAAAAGAGCAAGTTGTGTGTTAGATTCCTGGAACCCCTTCTACCTCCTAATCTTAAAAGTAGACAAATTTGAACAGCCTCATTTCAGTCAAGTTGCATATTTCCATTGTTAACGAGTCACGATTAGGAAGGATAACCTTTTTTAACATGTCAAGGAAATTTTGAAGCAATCAGGGGTTATCTTTTGTGTCTCATTCAATTCTAATATTTGGAGCATTACCCTGACTGAGCTTTGCATATACAAACATATGTTAGAAATCTTAACGGTAAGATAGTATGTAGGAGTCCAGATTCAGTTATCAATGCTAGTAAATCTTAGTACCTTTTTGTTTGTAGCAAATTCGTACCTATTATGGTTCCACTCTCTCTTCTTGTATTATTCAAATTCAGGGATTATTTGAAGGTCTGAAAGCCTATCGAAAAGAAGATGGTAAAATTCTACTGTTTCGTCCCGAGGAAAATGCACTGCGGATGATAGAGGGTGCAGAGAGAATGTGCATGCCATCACCGACTGTTGAGCAGTTTGTGGAAGCTGTGAGGGCAACTGTTTTGGCAAATAAACGTTGGGTAATACTTCTATTCCAAGCATTCTAAAGGTTTATCCTACAGGTAATATGTTTACTGAAATTGACCTTTAATTTCAGGTTCCTCCTTCAGGTAAAGGTTCATTGTATATCAGGCCATTATTAATGGGGAGTGGAGCTGTTCTTGGTCTTGCGCCTGCTCCCGAGTACACATTTTTGATCTATGTTTCACCTGTGGGAAACTATTTTAAGGTTTGTTTCATCTTTGAGCATTAAATATGATTGAGTTGTGGTTGCAACATTGAATTATTGTGTTGTTTCACTTTGGCTTTGAAATCTATGGATGGAATTTCAGAAATATTGTTTCCCCATGTTGATATACTCTCCAGAAATGGATAGACCTTCCACCTTTTAACCCTTTTCTTTACTGTTGAGTTTATATTCTCTTTGAGGATATAAAATGTTTTGTTGATATGGTTGTTCTTTCTAGAACTGCAAAATATGCTCTTTGTGGTTGGTCAATCCTTGTCTGCAAAAGTTTCTATTTGTTTTCTTATACTTAGAGTAGAGTGTAAATAGTTGACATTCTTGAGATAAAGGTTTTGTTAATGTCTATCTTGTGACACCATAAAAGGTTGATGATGCAAGATAACTTTTTTATACAAAGTTATATTTTTTTTACACGTTTATTCAGGAAGGTGTTGCACCAATCCATTTGATTGTTGAGCATGAACTACATCGAGCAACCCCTGGTGGTACTGGAGGTGTGAAGACCATTGGAAACTATGCTGCTGTGAGTACTTAAATGGATTTCGGACTTTCTGTGGCCCTAGTATGAAGTAGTATTATAGTGCATAAATGTGAATATTTGGGTTGCTCTTTACATTGCCCATATTCCTTTTGATAATTATTTCTAGTTGCTGATGTTGCTCTTTGTGTATATCAAATTGTTATTTCTAGGTTCTCAAGGCTCAATCTGTTGCAAAAGCCAAGGGATTTTCTGATGTTCTATATCTTGACTGTGTTCATAAAAAGTATTTGGAGGAGGTTTCCTCTTGCAACATTTTTGTTGTGAAGGTAATCCAAGAAATTAGCTTCTGGTTGTTTGTTAGGAATTTGATTTATAGCATACCAATGTCAACTTTTCGTTTGCAAAACTAATATGCATTTGCTTAGTATCTTGTTTATTTGGAGTGTCACGGCCCTACTAACTGAAAGAACATACATGGAGCTGCTAATAACAAAATTCACCATTGACTTCCATGATGAAATATGCCTTAAATCATAAACTTCTAACTTGTAGGCACTATCATGGATCTGCAGCACCTGAATTGTGAAGTCTCAAGTTTAGGGCATCATTGTTTAGTCGTTAAATATGCTTCCAACTGACTATTTGACGAGTATGAGCTATCATTGTTGCTTATTAGCTTATAAATGCAAAGTACCAGCCATAACTAGCTACCTGGGATTTTGAATGATGCAGTGAGATTCGATGATGATATTAAGAACCATAGCTTGTACCATTCCTGCTAATCTAAACTGTTGCTAACAATAGCTTGTGTCATTGCTTTCCTCCAATACAGCATCTTATTAATGGTGATTGCAGCTAACATGTTTCTATATGCTCTGCTGTCAGGGTAATGTTATTTCTACTCCTGCAATAAAAGGGACAATTTTGCCTGGTATTACCAGAAAGAGCATTATTGATGTTGCTCGAAGCGAAGGGTTTCAGGTATCTTATTGTTGCTGTAAAATTTTTCATAGACATTGAATGTTTAATATCTATGTTTTTCTTAGATGTTGGCATCCTGCCCACAGCAATTAGTGACAATGTGCCTAAGATCGGAATATGGTGATAAAGAGCAAAGTTTATGTTTTATACAGCAAATTCATTTCATAAACTGTACTTTTAGTTGATTCTTTGGTGAACATGATATTAACTTGTTAAATGTCTGAACCTGCACAAGTATATTTTGCAAAATTGTTAAGCTCCTTCTCTCCTTTCCTGTAAAGTTTAATTTGGACAATCTTATGCTGCAGGATGGGACTGAATCTTTTTACTTTATCTGAATGACATGTTTTTCCCAAAAAAAAAAAACTGAAATTAATGCTGAGTATTAATATGGTAAAATATGCATTGCCTCTTTTTCTTAATTGCTGCATGACTTTTAAACACTTTTCTGCTATAAGCTGTGATGCTCTTAATTGGTCACTGTTCAGTATTGCTGATAAATAAGAACTAAGCCACCTCCATCATATTTGTCTGTTGTAAACATTTGCTTCTTCCTGTTCAGATAGGTGTTCTAGATTTTCCTTCATACTTTCTGCTACCATTTTTTTTTTTTGAATTCCCATTGGGGGCTCTGATCTTGACCTCAATAAGTGTGAATCAGTCTTGCTATTTCTGTACAGAATGATCATATATAACAGCTTTCTAGCAGTTAGCAAAGCACACTGTTGTGTAGCATTTACTTTCACAGTTCACAGGCACACGTTGAATGTATGTTTGACATGACATTGAATGGCTTCATTTTAGGTGCAACATCTAGTTTGTGAAATTCAATTCTTAATATGTTCACGTGACACATGCAGGTTGAGGAACGATCTGTAACTATTCATGAGCTGCTTGATGCTGATGAAGTTTTCTGCACCGGGACAGCTGTGGTTGTATCACCGGTTGGAAGCATAACTTACATGGGTAAAAGGTGACGCCAGTACATAACCTCCTATCTATAAATATAACTGTTTGTATCAAGATGAATCAAATATAAGCTCTTACAATCTAGTCCTGTCTACCAGAACTAGCCTATCAAATATGACATCCCTAGTTGGCACTTAGTTTCTTGAATTGACGTTGTGTGTGCAACTTTTTCCCCTTATGCAGGGTGTCATTTGGAGAAGATGGTGTCGGTGCCGTATCGAAGCAACTCTACAATGTGCTTACCAGACTACAGATGGGTCTTATAGAGGATAAGATGAATTGGACTATGGAGTTGAGTTAGGCATGCCCAAGTCAACAACAGTAGTTTGCATTTTAGCTTGCAAAAACTTCTATCCAAGCATGTCAGGCAGTTAAAATATGTTGCTTTAGCTTGCTTTCTTTGCTTTGTCCTTTGATGTTTAGCATTTTGTAGCATATCCTCAACGTTATGTTCAGTTTGACAGACAATGCAAGAATGTGTCATGGATTTTAAGTACTTGAAAGCTCTCTCTTAGGAACCCGTGTTTGCTTTATTACCATAAGCATAAGAGATCAGCTGAAGTCGCAAGTTTTACCTATGTATACCAATGTATTTAATTAAACCCCCTTAACTTTTTAACAGAATGATCTTAAACTTCTAATGCAATGTATTTCTATAGTATTTAAGTTTAATAAAGTTGAATTAAATGTTTAATTTTGAAACAAATTTGTGAATGAAATACAAATTTCACTTGAGAGGGCAAACTTTTCCATTCAAGAAGTTGTCATTATCAGCAGTGATTAAAAATTCAATTAAGTCTTAAGCTGTTAATAACTTTTTAATTTAATTTTTAATTTTTCAGTTTGATTTATTTTAATAACTATTGTTGTTAAAAATTTATCAATTTATTAACTATTCAGTCAATTTTTAAAATTAATAAATTTTTATAATCTAAAATAAATTAATTAAATTTCAAAATTTTCAAGATTTTTATTTTTATTCAATTTTTAGTCATAAACTAATGAGTTCTTTAAAACCTAAATCTCTTGTCCTACTGCTTTAACTTCTTCGGTTTTGAAAACTTTGATTAATATGACAAATTTTGGGTTCATTTTAAAAACTTTAGACAAGAATACATTAAAGATGATACCGAACATTATTTGAGTACATTATAAAAAATTTCAAATTTCACTAAATTTTAAAATACCCATCCAAATTACTAAAAAAATAATTAAGGTTTTTTATTCTATACTTTAAAATACCACAAAACTTCACAGGAAGTCAAAATTACACCTTTTATTTTGTTTTTTTAGATAATAATTTTAAAATTGTACCTAACTCTTACAGAATTAATGAAAAAAAAAGCATACTAGTTATCTAACTAATGCGTTTTGGCATTTGAAATAAAATAAATGTGATAATATAAACGAAGTTTAATCTGAATTGGTATTCACAATTCTAAAGAATTATATTGACATCCTTGAAATTCTGGAAGGTGACATGTTATGACGTATGAACTTGTTGTAGACCTAACTGGGTTCATCTGGGTTTTTGACTCCTTTTTAGTTTTGACACTTTGTACCTTTTCTTTTCATTCTAACCAAAAGCTTTAAACTATGAAAATCCCAATAACGCAGAAAGTAGTGAAAACGCGTTTGATGACTTAGCTTTTTATGGAGGGTATCAAAAAGTTTGAGCCATTAAACGTCATATTCATCGATTTCTTCTTAAAAGAAGATTTGCTTTCTATCAGTCAATCCCTGGAATGCTTCTCTGTGTTTATCCCTAAAGCACCGGGTCAGTATGAGTTGGTCTTGTAGTGTGATTAGTGATCAAATGTTTGAGACAATCAAGCAGAAAGATACTTTGCACAGCTGAAACAAATTTTTAAGTGTTGGAAATTAAGTTTATATTGCATATAACTTTTCAAAAATTATCTGAATTTAAAACAATGTATTTAACATTTGAGCTATTATTACAAAAAAATAATAATTATGAATTTTATTGTTATAAAAAAAACATAATTATCATTCACTGTGAATTCTCGAAAACAACCTTTTTATTAATTAAGGGCAAGGCTGTATATTACTGAACCTGTTTAAACCCTCCCTGTATATCAACGAGACTTTCACTGATTTATTGTTCTATCATTCATCGTGAATTCAAATACACATCTTGATATGTATTTAACCAGTTAATAATTATTAAATTATCTTAAGTGTTTTATATGAAAATTTTTTAAGATAATTATTAAAATTTGAAAGATATTTTGAAGCTGAGCAACTTAAGTCCTTCTCCTGTATCCATCAAACAGGTTATGAGGCTGATACAGCAAGTTGAGAAAGACTGGAGTCTCCAGGTCTTTCAAGGGCTTTCCAATTCGAGGCTTTTACATACTTCGCCATCGAAGGAGACGGGAATAAATATGAGTAACAATTCCACAAAAAATTTAAAAATAAATAAAAAATTATAAATTAAAAATAGAAAAATTCTTTAAAATTTAATGCAGAATATAATATTATTTATATTTTAAGATGAATAATACTTTTTTCAATTTTAATCTAAATTCAAGGTATCAAATTTAAAATTCTGAAAAATTAATGACTAACTTATTTAATTTTTTGCGTTATAGAATTATAAACTGGTTTTACAAAATTATATTTGATTTTTCATATCATAAAATTTAGAATTATATTTCATATATTATTCTCAACAATTATGATTGATTATGACTCTAAATAGCATTAAATGATTATTAAATATAATATAAAAAATCTTATTTATCTTAGATTTAAATTATGAATATTTGTCAAAAGCAGACATGCACAAGATCTCATCATGCGGTGAAATGAAATTAAAAAAAAAGGAAATTGTCATTTTCATAACAGAAATGCTCTCACATTTTAGGTCAGACTTACGTTGCATGGGTCATTACAGTGAACAAGATTTAAAAAAAATTATTTTAATGTGATAACAGATAACAAATTGAGAAGAAAAGTACCTCGAGAATGGCATCTTTAGAAAAAATCCCTTGAGAAGAAGCTGTGTTCTTGAAAAGATCTCTGTTGAAGTTGACTCATTCAAATGTAAAAAAGAAATGTAAACAAAGGTCTAAAAGTTACCCTAATTCAAGTTTTGTTTAATCGAATTGTAAGTTGAAAGAGATGGATCGACTGATTGAGGGTAGCGTGTGGCCTACCAACACGACCATTTCCTCCTTTGCCTGTTGAACAACTTGTGTACTTCTCTTTAACGTTATGCTCATCCCAAAGAGATTTAGATCAAAACAAAAACAGTAACTACATTTTGTCAAAGTTCTTAAAAGTTTTATGATAAACTTTATAAAATATGAAAAATTATAGTTTTCCCCTTCTTGGAAAAATAAATGTATTTAGCTCAAATTTTTGTGAAGAGAAATGTTATTCAAATTACTAAAATTATACAACGGAGTGTAAGAAATTTTCAATTAGACTACTTAGTACTTACTAAATTCAAAGATTAAGAGGGTAAGTCTTGAAGTAACCACTCCTTTATGACTAAAAAATCACAAGTTCGAATAACTGAAACAGTTTGTTTGTAAAATACAAAGGAAAGATTGCATACAATTGATGACCTTCTCTTGACCCTTACAATGCAGATAACCTTGTATACTAAGGACTGCCCTTTACTAATTTCAAGAGTTAACTATTAAATTAAACCTTTTAAGTATTGCCAATTTATAATAGTATAATTTAGTCAAATATTTTCAAACCGTATTCTTTTAATTATTTTAATGCATTTAAATTTTGATTCTTAAATGGTCAAATGTGATTTCTAAGACTTATTATATTATGAAATTTGATAAATAAAAAATCATATCCCCCAATAATTTAATTTTACACAAAAGTTTCAAGAATCAGTCCTCCTAAAAATTTAAGAGTTGAAGTAATCTTGAGATAGTTTAAAATTAGTCCAATGTCAATGTCCTGGTTACTTTAAATTATCTTTAAGCTTCACTTATATGTGTAGGTGCGGTGTATACATTTTCTAATATGTGACCAAACCTACCAATAATGTGATAGATTCTTCTAAATTAGAAACTAAGAGAAATGTCTAAGTTCTATATTTATCAATTTAAAAGATTTCAATTTTAAATTACAGTTGATGGTTGCTTCTCATCAATGACGTGAAGAACAATAGATCTACAGTAAAAATAATGCTGAATGGGTACATATTAATTAAATTGAATTCATCAGAAGATAATAAATTCACAATAGAGAAATGTTAAATATGTAAATATTAATTAGATTGATTTATTACTTAATAAATTCACAAGGCTCCCTTTGAGGGTGAACCTTGTGCTACTTTGTGACCATAAAGTCACATGTTTAAGTAGTGGAAATAATCTTTTTGTAAAAATATAAGGAGAAGGTTGCGTACATTATAACCTTTGTCAAATTTCTGTAAAGCGGGGAACCTTATATACTGGGTAATTGTTGACTTAATTATAAGTTTTTAGTTTGCTTAATAAATTATTTAAAATATGTTATTCATAGATTATTAAACATAAATGAAGATTTATTTAATACATATCTTACAAAAAAATTGAGTATTGTTAATTTTTCTACTAATCCTTTATTTAAGAAATAAAAATATATTTTGTCAAACCAATCTTGTGATAATCATATAAAAGAAACAGAAAAATCAACATCAATCACCATTAGAGATAATCAAAGAACCGCCATTGACATTTACCCATCTAGTTCAAGTCGGCTGGCTTCTAGAGCAATTATTTATAATATTATTACTAGCTGTTTCACTTTCTAATGTGATTTACAGTTATAATATTCATTGTTTAAATACTGAAAATTAAATATTTAAATCATTATATTATGCAAAAAGCAGTAACAGACAAAGCACAAGGTCTTCGTAGTGACGCAAATGGATGTGATAGTCGACTTCTTTGTTCGTTATCAAATATTAGTAAATTACAAGGTCTCACATTATTGTTCTTTTCTTTTAACTAATTAGTTTTGTTTAGTATTTGAAAACATTTGATACTATGAAACACGGGAATTTCAAACTTAGGTTTTGTAGTTTAAGTTTTTCTTTCTTTCAAATTTTATATAAAAACCGGATTAGATGTTAAATCGGTTAGATAAGAGACTTAGTTTTTAAAAGGTTCAACTGGTATTACACTGTTATAAAACTGACTAAAGATTGAATAAAATTAAATATTTTAAAATATATCTGAAAGAGATTGTATTTGTCTTTTTAAGAATTTGAAATTTAATTAAAAAAATTGATAAATAAAAATTAATTGATTTATTTTAGTTTATAAAAATTTATTAATTAATAAAAATTGGTCAATTAATTAACAAATTGATCAGTTTTAAACAACAAGATTTATTAAAGTAAATCGAACCAAAAATGAAGTATTAAAGATGAAATTAGAGTTCTCAACAACCATTTGAATAAACCTTAATTGAGTTGAACATTTCTCTTAACGAGGTAAAATGGGTTTGAGTAATCAAGTTTTTGAGTTTGAATTTCTCACATTGTTTAAGAAATTCATGTATTAAAGGTGGAATTAGAGCTTTTAACCACCATTTGACTAAACATGTTGTTTGAATTGAATATATTAGTTACCTGATCAACTTATTTTAGAATATATAAATTATAAATTATTACACACGACTTAATTCATGCAATTAAAATCAAATCAAAATCAAAAGATGATTAACCTAATATAGCCGAAAGATAACAGCATTGTGTTACAACAAGGGAGAAGAACATTTCTTGCTTCCGGGAATTGTTCCAAAGGAAGAACACATGCAACTATCAATCTATGACGTTCTCTACCTTGCGTACTTAATAATTATGAAGAACAATTCAACCAATGATGGTTTGATCAAGTAATACACTCACCAGACCCAGTTAGCTTTTAGAGCCTGGTCTACTAGTTGCACGGTCATGATCAAATCATGGTTTGTGAATGAGAACCAACTGTCTGATGGGTGTAGATGTGGGAATATATATATTACTTAGTTATCTGGTGCAGATTCTGAACTGAGAAGGACAAATAGGAAAAACCTTTCTCTACTGTTCAGGCATTTCCAATTCCTCCATTATTCTATTCATAAAGTTTCTTCCTTTTCTATTTTCTTTCTCCTCACTGAAATCTTCATGTCTCTCCTTCTCCAGCTACCCTCTTATATATAGCAGTATCAGTTTCGTTATTTTCAGGAGATAAAGAAGAAAAAGCTAAGCTTGTTAACTTTTTAACACAAAAACAAAGACAGCAAACATGGGTAGAGCTCCTTGTTGTGACAAAGCCAACGTGAAGAAAGGACCATGGTCGCCGGAGGAAGATGCTAAACTCAAGGCCTATATTGAACAGAACGGAACTGGCGGAAACTGGATAGCTTTGCCTCAGAAGATAGGTAAGCATAAAAATAGTTATCAAGTTTTTTTCTTCTTTTGGCTTGGAACAGAACTTTATAGTGGACGTAATATATAGGACTGAAGAGATGTGGGAAGAGTTGTCGACTTAGATGGTTGAACTATCTCCG
>JAOQMM010000171.1:18407983-18428166 GCA_027563515.1 Erythroxylum platyclados | reverse complement strand
GGAAGCTATATAAATAGGTTAAGGTCTCCTGCAGTTGCTCATATCAATCGTAAGCATAAGGATCCTTTGACCCGTTATGAGGGCTTACGTTTTGAGAAAACTATAGAAAGACGTTGACCGCATCCCAGTGATCACTTCCCGTGAAGGCGGCGTCGGATTCGGGATCGTTTCAACTTCGGAAAGCTTGTTTGAAGTTCAGAAACTGAAATCAGGTATTTTTCGCATTTTTTTGTTTCTTGCCCTTTCACGTTCGATCCGAAGTATGTAACTAAAGACCCGTTAGGTATTACACGAAATCCTACATAAAGTATGAATCAGAGCAAGGCATGTTTAAAACTCATTGAACAACATGTCTTGCTTGATAAAATGCCTTATCCTTTGAATTGTCACTATAGAGTGGGCTAAATAGGTCAAGACATTGGGTCGATTTCGGTGTGACCCGATCCACCCGCGATTCACAACCCTGATTCCCCTGCGTTGCTTCCCTAGCGAGAACTCTGCTTTCGGCTTCCGTTTCATAAAACCTAATTCCTCCTTCTCACTCCATAGAATCTGAAGTCAAAGTACCTGATGGGCCAAACTCAAAAGAAAATGAATCAAAAGAAGAGGAGAAGGAATAAAGCTTCGAAGAGCTCGGCCTCGACCCTCCCTTAAATCGAGCCCTGACCAAGAAGAAAATAACATAGATTGGTTTTGTTACTTAGGTGGCGTTCGTTGGTCGTTGTATGAAGGAAAAGATGTGATTGCCCAAGCAAAGATAGGTCAGGCAAGACATTGGCATACGTACTTAATCTGCTTCACAGGCTCTTTGCCGATTTTGGTTCCAAGAACAAGCTTGCTCCCTCTGCATTTATTCTTGTCTCCTAAGTGGAGAGTTATGTCATCACTCATCAGGCAAAAATCTAGTCTTGGCCATCCTTTTTGTTATGTGGTTTCTTGTCTGTTTTGGAAGTGCTGTTGTTGATAAACTGAAGAAACTCATTGTATACAATCCCTACATTTTGAGTTTGCCAGAAGTTCAAGGTGTAAGGGATAAGGTTATCCCCAAAAATGTTCAACAATTTTGGGTGAGAATTTCTAAGATCCTATCAGAGATAGGAAGCTTGTTATTTTCTAAAAATTGATTTGACTCTTGATGGGAATACCAGTGATTCATCTACATCTTCATTTTTCTTCTTTTATTTTCCCAATTTTTAGATATCGTTTTTCCTAGTTAGTTTCGTGGTCTGCACAAATGAAAATTACTTCTTCCAAAAATTTTATTTGGGGTCTTGTTTACTAGATAAAGCCTTGTTTTAGTATAAATAATGAATGGGAATCATGATTTTTGGTTCTTGATTTTGTATGTCTCAGGTTTCAATGTAGAGATCGGGACAAGTTGCTTCACATCGTAGCTTCTTTTGAATCTGGAGCTAGTTCAAAAGAAAGCCTTGTTATCTACCAATTCCGTTGACATGAGTTTCAGATTGAAACCGTTTCTGGAGAAGGTATCTAACTATCTTGTCAGGGAATCTGCGGATTATTGAATTACCCCTTTTCTGCTGTTTGTTCATAATATGCCTGCTTTCTGCTACTTGTGTTATTTTCTGTAAATTATGACATTGTATAGGCAAGAGGCCGAGTGTATGGCATGATATGTTGGATGTTTTGTAGGTACATGAATTAGATTTCTATACAAATTCGAACTTCTTCTAGATAAGCTACATTTTGGTTGAAATTAGATTTGATGTTAGGATGGCTAGAAGTTGCTTAATTATCTGTTACTCCAAACCCATAAATGGATGAGCCTCAATAGTTCTTGTTTGAGAGATATGGTCAATGGGAACCCCTTCTTAGAATTTCTAGCATTGTCAACATTGTCATATAGTTAATTTTTATTTTTTCTTTAAGCTTCATTGAATGTGAAGTACTGAACTTTGATACTTCTGTTATGCTTTTGATTCGTTTGCTTCTACTTATTGCTATTTGTCTTTTAATAGTTTGGTATCAAGTCTGCTGTTTTAAAAGCGGAGTTGCCCTAGAATTCTCGTTTCCATATTCTTGAGTTATGTTTTGTTCTAAGTTTAAAAAATTTTGAGCCTGCTAATATTAAAGATAGTCCAAACAGAAGTTTCTAATTGGAAATATCATTAAAAAAAGATGTTAAAACATATTGTTGCTTCGTCTTCACTTGCATGGTGTCTTTTTCCTTCAGGAATTCAATGCTGAGCTCTTTGACTACTTGATAGCAATTGATGACAGTGAATCCCAAGAGAAGGAACAAATTAATGGTGGGAGTCTGGGTAAATCCAGAAAGTACAGAAAACATCCTAACTAAAAGTTGGATATTGAATTTGGAGTTGTTAGAGGAATTGACTTAAAAAATGCACACACGTTACGCTAATACTTTGGGTTTGATATTCAACTTATGGATTGAGTCTTCTTGCTGCAATTCTACAAGCTGGTAATTTATAAATTAATCTAGACTTGGGTTTTTCTAGGATATGGTATAGCTAAGAAGATGTCAAGTTAAATGTTCTGTTTTCTCGCACCATTGCATATTGTACTTTACCTTCTCAGATTGACAATTTCATGCATAGATTGTACATTGAAGTTTGTGTGCTTATTGAAAATATTATGATCTAGGTGCAATCTCATTTTCTTTAATGTTTAATTATAAATAAATGAATTATTTTTCTACCATCATTTGAGATTTTTATTAGCTTTTGATTTATCATACTAAAACTTTGCTACTCCATTTGATAAATTGCTTTCCTTTGTTGTCTGTCTACCAGTGGTCAAATTTTACTTGAGGTCATGTTTAATATTGTGTTCAACTTTTTTTCTTCGCTTCCATATTAAAGATATTTGATGTACCTCATACTGACAAAGATGATAAGTCGTAATGCATTGGCAAGGATGATTTATATGATAGTTTTGTGATTTGTTTTCATCCAGCATATTACACATTTTAGTTCTATTTCTTTCCAGGTGGTAAATTATAAAATGCTTTGAAGTCCTGAAGGATTTATTCACAGAATCCGGCGTATTGGACGAGCTAGAATGGATGCTTTTGCCTCTCTTGTGAGTTGGTTGCACAAAATGGAGACATCCTTGTAGTTGTGTTTGCATCTTATAAGTACATGCTAAGTATTTATGACAGGTTCCTATTTATGATGTGGAAATGCTTGAAGAAATTAAAATGTCTTTGGGAGATGATGACGCCAAGGACTCATATTTTATTGTGCTATTTCCTTTACTTACACAAAATGTTGTGGAGCTCTTACATTATAGAGCTGAGGTGATTATTCTTAGTTGCTTTCTCTTAGTTTGATTTCCTTTACTAGCCTTCATTGCTTTATTGTCATGTGATTTCATATTCCTCGTAACTTTCTAGTTCCCATCTCTTTTTGCATAATAAATGTGTATTACAACATTTTCTTTATATTAATTAGGGTTGCACTTGCATCTGTTTTACTTCCGAATTGCTCCTTGATTTTTTGATATTGGATATGTTCCGTTTCTTACTCACGTAAGAACTAGATTAGGAAGTATGTGTCATTTTCTAGTCCCCTAGAAGCTATATGTTATACCCTTAAGTTCAAATGATAGAATTGTACAAGTGTTGGCGAGGCTTAGCTAATGCTTGAAATTCTAGTTGACATGAAGATGACATGTTGACAAGGGAATAAGGCGAATTCTAATAGGTGAGACAAATGTTTAATCTTGAGAAAACTTAAGATAGGCAAGAGTTGGTATACATTGATGTGGATTGGCGCCACTAAGTTGTGTGAAGTTTGGGAGTGTGTGAAGACACTTGAATTTGATGAGAAAGTCTAAAGGTATTAAAATCTTTAAGACTTGATACATTAAAATCTTTAAGACTTGATACAGTGGCTCAAACTATTGCTTAACTTAGTCATAGAGCAATGTGATTGCACTATAAGTGTGCTTGGATAGATCAAGCACCAGTATGGCTCAAGCTGGCTAACCAAAGGCTCATTAAGGCACTTGTAGGTTTAAGATCCGATGATGTGGCAACATATGATAAGAACATGTAGTGGTGAGTTAAAGAAAGTGAAGCACTACCTTACAAAGTGGGGCACTTCTTCAAGTAGTGAGAAAGTTGTTTGGTGATGTGGTAACAAAGTGGTATATATTTCGAAACCATGCTCTCCATTATCTTAGTGGAGTTAGTGACCTAAGTAGTGTAACTCTTTGCTAACTAGGTGGAGTTAGTGGAAGAAGTGATAACTCCTCATTAACTTAGTGGGTTAATAGTGAAAATGGGTGATTTAGTTTACTTGGTCCCTAAATTCTTGTAAGTCTATATTAAGACATTCTATGTCGTTCATTTGAAGAAGGTAGGATATGCAATCATATGTTTAGAGAAAGAGTGAGAGCTTTGTGATTAAGTCTCATCGTAGATTTCCAGTAGAAAGTTCTTGGGTGTTTATTGTAAAAAATTTTAAGAAGGAAGTATCTCTAGTCTGACCTGGTCCTGAAGGCCGTGAAACTATTGACAAAAATGATATCATTTTATTGAATGGGTGAAACAAACGAAGCTGACAAAACGTCATCACTTTTTTGAATTGGTGAGATAAAACCTGATTAAAATTTTTTAGTTTGTTCGATCTCAATTGGGTTTTAGGTCGTTTGTTGAAGGAAAAAAAGGTTGAGCTCGACCTATTGTTATTCATACTCTTTACTAGTCCAAAATTGGTGGTAGCAATTAAAGCATTACATTCAATCATAAGATGTTGTGAGGACTTTTTCAAGGAACTACAAAATTGAACAAAATGGCTTAATTCCTTGTGTGCCAATTAAATTTAAGTTCTTCAAGGCTTAATGTAGCCTTCTTTCATGATTGTCAACAAAATAGCTCAACTCTTTTAGTTTTTAGCATAATGTCAATCTTTTATTAAACTATTTTGATAATAAAAAATACAAAGGGGCTTAAGATACTTCATCCTTGAAGCTCTTTAGAAAGAATATTTAAGACCTTTCTATTCGAAGTTTATTATAATAAGACTTTTTTATAAAACTCTCAAACACATTCTAAGAAGTTGATTGAATGTACTATATAGTACAATGAGCAAATTATGATACCATTATATAGACTTACAAGAACTTAGGGATCAAGTAAGCTAAATCATTCATCTTCCATTACTAACCCACTAAGTTAGTGAGGAATTGCCACCTCTTCAGCTAATTTCATCTAGTTAGTAGGGATTACATCACTTAAACTGCTGAGTTCACTAAGATAATGGAGAGTATGGGCTTGGAAAGGTTCCACTCTATTGCCAGATCATTGAATCACTTTTCAACTACTTGAACAAGTGATCCCTCTTTTTAAAGTAATGCTTCACTTTCTTTAGCCTACTAATCCATATTCTTATCATTTGTTGTCACATCTTCTCTTTTTAAACCAATAAGTGTCTTAATAAACCTTTGGTTAGCCATCATGTACATCTTAGTGCATGGTCCATCAAAGTAGACTCATAGTATGGTCGCACTGTTCTAGGAATAAGTTAGAAAACAATCCAAATTAACTATATAATAAACCTCATAGATTTTCATATATTTGGACATAATTGGGAAAGTCATATGCCTTCGAAGCCTTGGATTTAGCATGAGTTAAAGTTGTGTAAATCATATTTGGTCTCACATTCAAATCTTGCTCATTATCAAAGAATTTTGACAATGCACATCAATGGATATCGATTTTTTCCTAGCCTCAAGTTTTCATCGACATTGTTTATTTGTCTCGACTACTCTCAAGATATCGCCTTATTCCCTCGTTAACATGTAATTTTCATGTCGATCTGCATGTTAAGCATTGAGTAAGGCTTGCCAGTACTTGCATGATTTTGCCATTTGGAATTAAGGGCTTAATAAACCATCTCCACTAGAAGAATTCAATGTACTCATTGAAATAATCTATGGACACTCCTCCATGGTTGGTTTTCTCAAAGACTCCTTAGCAAAATTTTGAAGATAGGAGCAAGTCATGCTTTCCATTGGCAAATCTTTCATATAGCATTTTCCTTCTCTGTCGAGTTTGCTTTTACTTGGGTGCTCTTTCTCAATACTCATTGCACCCAAAAAAAGACATATTGAGGTAGGATTCTTTCGTCGAGGTTTTGCCTCCTTTTCCTTGATCCTTCACGACTAGAATTAATTTGCTCATCACCTAACTTTTTTCGGCATGTACGAGCAAACTGCGGCCCCTTGTAAATGAAACAAGCAATTTCTTGTCTTTAGAAGATTCCTCTTACGTTGAGAAGATTCTTCTACATTCTCTTTGCTTTTCTTCGAATCATTCCGAGTTTCACCATTCTTTTTGTCTTTTACGTTGGTCCTGATTGGTAGCGGCAATTGGAGATCCACCAAGTTATCTGCAAACGCTGTAGCACTAAGGCGATCTTTTGCATTTAGCCTCCAAAGCTTTACTTGTGCTTAATCCTACAAACTACTTGCAAAGTTGAACATCTCATTCTGTTTTTACATGTTTTATCCATTCCTTGAGCACTTTTTAGTTTGTTGAAGTTCATGCACCGAAACTTTAAATCGTTCTAACAAAAGAATCATACTCTTATCACCATTAGGGCTAGAGGATCAATGATTGCCTCTAATTTTGCAACCCTTTTTTAAGATTGCTTTCACTAGTCATTGATGGTTGATGAATAAAGAACCCTACATCGAGCTTTGATACCAACTGTCCCGGGGACTTCTTCAGAGTGTAGCGGAATTGGACAAATTATCAAAGTCTTTACATAGTCAAAGCCTAGTTTGGCCTTCCATTGTGATCATTGACCAACAAAGCTGTTAGTTTTCAAATGCTTCATATTCACTTGTGTTCAAGTGTTTCACTCACTCTCATCATACAAGTTTTTGCATAATTCAACCAAAAGATGAACAATAGAGAGATAAGGTAAAGCCAATTTGTTATTGAACTATTCTCACAATGAACAATATAAAGAATTCCGACATAAACCAATACGTTATTGAACTATTTCTCACAATGAACAATATAAAGAATTCTGAGATACTTTCTCCTTGAAACATTACATTCAATCATCTGCTTAGAGAGAGTTTGAGAGTTATGTGAGAAAATATGTTTATGGTGCTATTTCTGCTCTCCCAAAATGTGGAAGGACAATTCTTGCATGATAGAACTGCTTCTGTCGAAGAAGCAAAGAGTTGATTCCAGAGTACTGCTAGTTTGTTGTTTTTACAGGACACTGCAAAGAGTGTTACAAAAGTTGCTGTCAGGGAAGCATGAGCTTGGGACGTTAGGAATGAGGTACATAACTCTGAAAAGTGTGTATGCCCGTTGCTTTTATGCTATTCTTTTAACCTCTATTATACATGCATATGGATGTTATTTTGAACGTAGTTGTTACTTGTGTTTTTTCAAAATCTTAGAACCTTTCATCACTGCTCTCATATAGTATCTGTTTTGTTCTAATGTTCGCATTTCATGTTTTGGGTTGAAAGCTCATTTCCAATCGAATCCATGAGATGTACGAATTGCCATTTATTTGTCAGATGCGGCTTTTCAACTGAATTCTCCTCCTGGAAGCTGAACACTGCGCATTTAATTGTATATGGACCAGATCTATTGAAGTATGATAAAGTTCTGAGCAACTTCCCCCTTATCTTCGTGATGTGCCTAATTACCTGACCTGATTGATCCAAAAATTAAGAAAGGAAGCAAGCTGGTCAAGCTTGGAGGAGCTCAATGGGAAGTAATAACTCTGCTTGTCGACAGGGATTCAAGAGAGAATTCAGGAAAAACAGAGACCCTCTTAAGACTTTCTCCGCTGAGTTATCAGTTGGCATTCTTTGAAACTCTCATCGACAGATTTTCGGTTAATAAAAAGTTACAAGGTTAGTTGATTGCAAAAATTTGCAACTTGCACGCACTAGTGTGTTGGCAGGATTCAAAGAGGGCCAAGAAAGGTGGAATGAAGAGATGGGATGAAAAAGAAAAGATGAGTTTTGTAGCAATCACTTGTATTAGGAACTAATAATTTATAGTAAATTTACTGAAGTTATAGGCCAGTTAAACGTATGATTCTTCACAGCAATGTTGTGGGCTAGTTGCGTCGAGCTGCTTAATGTCACACGATACCTGTGCTGCTTTTGTCTGGCTGTACATGCCCTTGTTTGTATCGTACATGCCATCAAGTTTCTACTTCTATACTCTAATACAATATCATATAGAAAATAGAGTTAATTGTAAAAAAATATAAACTTTATTTAATTTTATAATATTTGTTCAAACTTTAAAAATTGACGTAAATTTTTTGTAAAAATGGTTTTATCGTCAAATTCTTGGATAATATGAATAATATGGCTAGTCAAATAAAATTCGTATAGGCATTAGGTGTTACAGAGTTGTCAAATATTATATTTATATCATGTATAATTTTTATTATAAAACTTAAAAATAATTATGAATTTAAACATACGGAGGAGTCTATATTATTTTAAAATTTTTGATATTTTAATTAATTAAATAATAAAACTCATACATAATACACATACAAGCATTAAAAGAAAATACTAATTTAACATAACTTATCACGTAATTTATATTAACGAAAAAGCCATAATATTTTTGTTAAAAATTAAAAAAATAAAATATTTTAACGTAATTTTTTAAAGTTTAATACTACATAATTTAATAAATTTGAATTTTTTTTAATAATTAACCCTAAAAAATATACGGCCTCAAAGTTGATTATCCTTACAATTAGTGAAACAACTTACTAATAATAAGCTTTGTGTTTGAAATTTAGTCACCTTTCTTTGTTGGATTTTAGATTGAATGGCACAGGCTTTTTCAAGACGAACTAAGTAAAACCGAACTAACTAGCCTTGCCAACTTCGAAAGCTATAGGAATGGAAAGCTTGAGTGTGGTGTTGACCAATTTGGTGCCTCCGTTTCACCATTTAGCTTCTCTTGTATACAAAAACACTGCAATCCAATTTCGGCCGATCTCTCTTTACTTCAATGCCTCACCTCCACCACCATGCCTGTGGAGGAGGAGGCTCAGGACCAGGTCGTCATCAACGAAAAAGAGAGTGGTTTTGACTGATGAAAAATTCGTTCTTGAGACGATATTGTCTTCTCTTTTCGGGTTTCTTATTCTCTACACTTTATATGGAACTAACTGTGACAATAAGAGGAGGAAGGGGATTGAAACTGGCTGTAACGACGTTGCCGCTGGGGCTGAACGGAAAACAGGATGCTGCTCTCCGGAGAATGCATCCGGCTCCGACGTCATCATCGTCGGAGCTGGTGTTGCCGGTGCAGCCCTTGCTTATGCACTTGGCAAGGTATTACGTTTGTTCTATTGATCACCATGTCCAGCTCTGGGTAGTGTCACAGTGTCTCAGATTTCAACGTTGATAAATAAACCTTCTCTGCAGACCCAACCCTTTCATCGGGAAGCTTAAAGAAGCGTAAAAAGTGTTTTTTAATAATTTCCCAAAACATATTGCTTTCTGATACCAAGATGGTCAATTGTTTGCAAATTTGCAGGATGGAAGACAAGTTCATGTGATAGAAAGGGACCTGAGAGAGCCTAATAGAATTGTTGGTGAACTTCTCCAACCTTGGGGGCATTTAAAACTTATTGAACTGGGACTTGGGGGTAATGCCTTTCAGGCTAATAAACACATTTGCTTTTGTTCTTTGGACTTGAGGGTGATTGTTGAAATCTGGTGTGTTTGAGTTCTCATTCTCTGTTGAGTTATAGTGTGATCTGGGACAAATTGTTCTCTTCGGAAGTTTGCATCTTTTGTAGAAGTGTGACACTTGCTCAATTGCCTAGCAGATTGCCTGGAGGAAATTGATGCTCAGCAAGTGCTTGGATATGCTTTGTTCAAGGATGGGAAAAGTACAAGATTGTCTTATCCTCTTGAGAAATTTCATTCAGATGTTGCTGGGAGAAGCTTTCATAATGGGCGTTTCATTCAGAAGATGAGAGGAAAAGTTGCAAGGCTTCCCAAGTATCGTCTCTTCATCCCTTACTCCAAAAATGAAAATTACATGGTAGTGATGAATACCTTTTACTTCCGTTATCGTTGTCAGTCTGGGACCTAGTTCTTGTACCGTCTGAAGATTGTAGTTTGCTCTTTTTTCACTTTTGTTGTGTCTTGTAGTTCATCAGAATCTTGTTGTTCTTAATATCTATTCCACATTTTCCATTTACTCCATTTCCAGGTTTTACATTTACTAAGTGGTTCTTAGGCTCTTTCCATGTTTTCACTTTCAATTTCATTTTTAGTGTACTGTTAGAGCAAGGTACAGTAACATGCCTGCTTGAAGAGAATGGAACTGTTAAGGGGGTTCAGTATAAGATTATGGATGGCAAAGAAATTAGAGCTTATGCTCCTCTTACAATTGTCTGTGATGGATGTTTCTCCAAACTGCGCCAAAATCTTTGCAATTCAAAGGTAACATTACACCAATCCTTGACAAACATTAATGCAGTCATGGTTAGTTCTAATATCTAGTCACATAGAGATCACCCCGACATTGTTTTACTTTGGTAGGTAGACGTCCCTTCTTGTTTCGTGGGTTTATTACTTGACAACTGTCAACTTCCATTCCCCAATCATGGGCATGTTATTCTAGCTGATCCATCCCCGATCTTGATTTATCCAATCAGTAGCACACAGGTTCGCTGTTTGGTTGATGTTCCTGGTCAGAATCTTCCTCCTATAGCTAATGGTGAAATGTCAAAGTATTTGAAGAACATGGTGGCACCGCAGGTATCTGTTTAGTACTAACTCTATCAAATGTTTCTGTCATGTTAGGAAAACAATGAGTTATTATATACCAAAACATGATCTTGGATTTCAATTAGTGATCTATACATCCCCGAAAACAATTAATACCTGGTTTCTGTATCATTTGTCCTCTTTGTTGACTTAATGTTAGATAAATCATCGGTTGAAGTTGTAACGAATATATGTTTCAGATTCCATCCGAGCTTCATGACTCATTCATATCTGCAATAGATAAAGGCAATATCAAGACAATGCCTAATAGAGGAATGCCAGCTGATCCCCGTTACACTCCTGGAGCTTTTCTTCTGGGTGATGCTTTCAACATGCGTCATCCATTAACTGGTGGTGGCATGACTGTGACACTTTCTGACATTGTTATCCTCCGGGATCTTTTGAAACCACTGCATGATCTTAATAATACAGCTGTTGTGACTGAATGCCTTAAATCCTTCTATACATTGCGCAAGGTAAGCTAAACCTTAATCCTGTGTTAAATCCTTCTACTCTGCACAATACTATTGTAAGTCAAATTTCAAATGTCTGAGAACGCATGTGAGCTTAAAAGGGTCATTTCTAGGGGCAGATTGTACATTGTGTGATATCATACACTGGTAATTTACAATAGACTTGTTACAACATTGAAAATATAGTTTGGTACGATTTGCTTAACAAAAGATTTAGATAAGACAAGTGAAAGGGGGAAAACATGAAATTGGCTAATGAAATTAACATCTTCAACTTATTATCTCTTAATGTTGTGTCTTGCAGCCTGTGGCATCTACAATAAATATCCTAGCAGGTGCATTGTACATTGTGTTCTCTGTTTACCATGATCAAGCAAGGAAGGAAATGCGTCAAGCATGTTTTGATTATCTAAGTCTTAGGGGTGAATTTTCGTCTGGACCTATGGGTTTACTCTCTGGACTAAACCCATGTCCATTGAATTTGATCTTCCATTTCTTTGGTGTAGCAGTATATGCTGCTGGTCGTCTGCTACTTCCTCTTCCTTCCCTCCAAGGAATATGTACCGGGGGTAGAATAATTTGGGTAAGAAGTTCTTATTCATCTTCAATTCGATGATTACGAAAGCAGAGATGAGCTTCTAGTAATCTTTCCATTCCTCCTCTCACTGTGCATGGACCTTCATTGAAGATTGTTATATCGGTTTTAAACACAATTTTCTCCACAGCGATTAACATGATCTGCTATTCGAAATTTATACATATGCATAAATCACTGAATCTGGCTGGTTAGGTGAGGGAAATTCTAGTTCCTTGTAGTTATGACATTGAAAATTGTCTTTTCACTTAGTGGATGTACTTTCATATGAGATGTCCATTGTGGAGCAATTTAGCTAACCATCTACAGACTCTTAACTGATAAGGCCTGTAGAAATTTGTTCGAAGCAAGTGCTATTGGCCTTTGTATTTTAGCATATTATAGTTTATGAAAGTTTGAATTGGGCTCTTGAGATTTGAAAGGAATCAAGTGAAGTTTGCATACTATCCTGATCCTGATTGCACGAAATCCTCTTGTACAGACTGCGTTGCGTATTGTTTTCCCAATTATCAGAGCAGAAGGAGTTAGCCAGACATTCTTCCCACTCATCGTTCTGGCTCTTCAAAGAATTACTGTTAATCAGTACCTCAGAGGGTAAGGTGCTGTAGGTGCTTTAGAATATCTGAAATTAGAAGAAAATTGATCCAGAAAATAGGGAATATACTGAAATGGATGAAGATCATACAGAGAGTACTATAACAGGTAAGGTCTTCATTACTTCCCTTGAGTTTCCGGTAAATATTCAATGATTTCTTCTACGCACTCATGTATTATTAGTTCAATGAATGGCTTAAAGGGCATTTACCAATTTCTAACTAGCTTTGCTTTGAGACAGAATCAGCTTCTACAGCCTATATTGATAACCTAGAACTGATGGTTTATCTGCTAATACGATTCACCAAGACTGTGTTTCATCAACCAGCTACTTGTCCACCACCTGTCTTCCTCACCTGATTTAGATAGTTCTTTGCTTGCTTGTACCAAGTAACATTTAAAATTAAAACACTTTTATCAGTTGATTTGTCATAGTGAAAATTATATTACGTGTTTAGCAGTTTCTGCACTGGCCTATCTGAATCACCATGATTTTTATAGGGTGTTCAGTAAAACAACCATTGTTTAATCATATTTTTAGGGAAAAAAAGAACAAGAATTGCAGTCACTTTGATCAAGTAAACGACAGGTAAGACCGGCCGTGAAGACGACAGCCATTAACGAGTTTGGCAACATCAGCCACAAGTCTTTATGCTGTTAACAATTTTAATGGATATCCAGTGATAAGTTTCAAGTTAAATTTTGCTGTCTGTCATCTCAAACTTAGCTTACTTATCTTATCCTATGTTATAATTTTCTTTTATAAATATTAATTAATCTTATCAAACTATAATCAAGTAATTGGTGCAAGAATGATGAGTCCGTTTCTATAATCTAGTGATTGATGATACAAGATCTGGAGAGATCCAATAGTACGCAGCCTTATTCTTAATTAATAAAGATACTACTTCCAAATTACCAAAATTATCTATATATTAAGTGATTAGAAATTACAATTTTTGTAACTATTACTTAATTTTATCAAATTAAACTAAGTAATAATTAGTTAATCTTATCAAATTTAGCAATCACAGGAAAAATCAACTGTTTGAACTATGTTTCTGACTTCCAATTCAACCACCATAACTTTTACTCAATGCAACAAAACTTTTTGTTATAGCTATACCTGATTAGTAGACTTATAAACAAAATAAAAATTTCTCAAGACTTTCTCATGTATTAATTAAATTTGCAATAATTATTAAATTCACTTTTTTTTCTAAATACTGCGAAATGTTGCAGATAAACAACTTTTCTTGACAGCAATATCGTAATTGAGCAGCATGTAAAGTAAAAAAATTAAAACCTAATATAACTACTAAAATTAGAGTAAAAAAAGTTTATATCAGAATATTGGAAAAACTTTTTTCCCTTATCATTCATTTTATAAAAAAACAATATTATTATTTATCTCCTGGCTATCAATAATTAAAAATTCAACCGGTCTAACCCGTTTAACCGTAAAAACCTTGAACTGTCTAATTTTTTAGTTCAATTTACTTTAATAACTCTTGTTTTTATAAATCGATTAATTTATTAATTAATCGGTCAATTTAGTAAATTAATAAGTTTTTATAAACTAAAATAAATCAATTAATTTTCATTTAACAATCTCCTTTTTAATTAAACTTTAAATTCTTCTATAGATAAGGACAATTTCTTTCAATGATATTTCAAATTTTTTAATTTTGTTTAATGTTTAGCCGGTTTTATAACGATCTAATACCGTTTGAACAAGTAAATCTTAAACCTCTTGTCTTACTAGTTTAATTTTTAAAATATTGATTACTAATATCAAACTCTTATCATCTTCAAAACTTATATCTTCTTTAACTTCAATTTATATAGCAATTAGATATTGACTAATCTTAATTTAAACACATTGTTGGAAAGTAAACTTGATTTCAAGATGTTTCTAGATTACTTAACTATGAAGAATTTGACTTAGTCAAATTCACAATACAAATTGAAGTTGTCTTCCTCTTATTAGTTGGTCAATTTAACAATTCAAATTGACTTTGTCTTTCTCTTATTAATTGGCAATTACAAATTGCCAACTATTTGATCTTGTAGAAGCCTATAAATATGGCATTGGCTATATGATAAGAGATATATTCTTAGAGAGAAAAAAAGACAGAGAGAGTGTGTGAAAAATTTTGGGTTGTTAGCTGCTTCAACAAGCTAACATATAACTGGTTTTGGATTGTGAGAGTTTGTAGTGTTAGTTTGTCTATGTACAATTCATTTTCTCAATAAATAAAGTGAGTGTATTTTGACAAACAAGTCTATTTCTAGGCAATCTAATTGCCAACATCTGGTATCAGAGCTTAGTTAAAGTGCTTAAGTAGATCAAGATGGCTTCGAGTTCAACAACTGAAGTTCAACCAATGCAATTATCTATTTTCAATTTCGATGGAAAAATCAATTTTGCGATGTTGAAACACTTGATGGAGTTATATTTGAGAAGTAACGAATATGATGAAATTTTGGAGAAAGGCTTAGAAGAAAAAGAAACACCAACTGCTGAAGAATCACTACAACTGGTTCGTTATCGTTTATTAAATGAAAAAATCTTATTTTTAATTTGTTAATCTGTTGGGTTGCCGACTCTTGAAAAGATAGTCCATGCTAAAACAACAAGGGAGGCTTAGAATATTTTTGCTGAAAACGTATGGAGGAGCAGACATAGTTAAACGAACAAGATTACAAGGTTTGAAAATGCAACACTAGTTGATGGAGCAAGGCAATGATGAAAGTATTCATGATTATTTTTCATGAATGGAAAAATTGATCAATGAGATGAAAAATAATGGTCATGAAATTACGGGGAAAGATATTGTGGCGAAGATCATGCAGACGTTGGCAAGTAGATTTGCTTATGTTGTCACAGCCATTGAAGAGTCTAAAGATTTGGAGTCCATGAATCTCAATGATTTGCAAGCCTCATTAGAGTCCCATGAAATGTGCATGAATGAAAAATCACCAAACACAATGGAGCAAGTTCTAAAGGCCCAAGTAAATTTGAGAAATGAGAAGGAACCTGTAATTGGCAAAATAGAGTATACTCAACCAAGTTCAAATTTCAAAGGAAGAGGAGGCAAAAATTTCATAACCAAATCTAGACCAGGAGTAAAGGAAAGTGAATCTCCTCAGGATAAATATAATATTCAATGTTTCAAGTGCAAAAGGTTTAGTCACTATTAATCTGAGTGCAAGTCACATATTCATTGCCATAATTGTAAAAAATATGGTCACTTTAATAGAGAATGTCATACTCGAAGACAAGAACATAAGGATAATCGAGCTGGAGTCACTGAGAATAATAAACTAGAGACCTTGTTAATGGTTGCTTATGAAACCATAAACAGTAACAACTGCCAATGGTTGTTAGATTCGGGTTGCAACAATCACTTAAATGGAAACAAGGAAGTCTTTGTCAAGTTAGATGAATCATTTCATTCTTCAGTAAAGCTTGTCGATAACTACCAGATTCCAGTCTTGGGAAGAGGAAAGGTTGCTATAAAATTGAAGAATGGGTCTTTAAATTACATTTATGATATGTACTATGCTTCTACTCTTTGCCAAAATCTATTGAGCGCTGGACAACTATAAAAAAAGGGTTACAATTTACACTTCAACAAAGATGGATGCACCGTGAGTGATATAAAAAAAGGGTATGATTCTAACGATGAGAATGTCGTCCAATCATCTATTTCCAACATATCTTAATTATGGTAATTCTTCTTGCTATAATACTATGACTATCAATGATAATTGGCTATGGCATATACGACTTGGGCACTTGAATTTTGGAAGCATTAAGTTTCTTGCAAACAAAGAGTAGGTTTTAGGCTTGCCAACTATTCAAGTTCCTGACCAAATTTATAAGTCATGTGTGATGGGAAAGAAGCATAGAGATCCATTTCCTACAAAGCAGGCATGGAGAGCCAAACATCCACTAGAACTTGTGCATTCAGATCTATGTTATGTAGGGGTTCCATCAAATAGAGGTAATAAATACTTTATTACATTTATTGATGAATTTAGTAGAAAGACTTGGGTTTATTTTCTGAAGCAGAAATTTAAGGCATGTGAAGTACTTAAGAATTTTATAGCGTATATTGAAAAACAAAGTGGTTATTCCTTTAAGACTTTGAGAATAGATAGAGGTACAGAATATATTATTTTTGATGATTTCTTAAGAAAGCATGGAATTAAGCATTAGTTGACAGCTAGGTACACTCCTCAACAAAATCGAGTGGCAAAAAGGAAAAATAGAACTATCATGGATATGGTAAGGAGCATGCTATTTTGTAAGAAGCTACCTAAAAGTTTCTAGGTGGAGGCTGTGGCTTGTGCAGTTTATATTTTGAATAGGTATTCTATTAAAAGTATTTGGGATAAAACTCTACAAGAAGCATGGAGTGGAAAAAACCTAATCTTAGTCACATGAGGGTGTTTAGTTGCATAGCATATTCACATGTACCTGATGAGTTGAGAAAGAAGCCAGATAATAAGGCAGAAAAATGTATATTTCTCGGTTACAACATGGAAATAAAAGGCTATAAGCTTTATAATCCAAAGACTCAAAAAGTGATTATCAGTTGTGATGTTATTTTTGAAGAAGGTGGAGTATAGGATTGGTCAGAAAAAGAAAAGAACTATTTGTCAGTACCGGTGTTCATAAACATTGAATTAGAAACGACTAATCAAATTGGAGAGTCATCTTCATTTCCAGATCCTGAAGATCTTACTCATGTTAATCCCGAAGCATCATTTCCTCCTACTTCACCTTCACTTAGGCACTCACAACGAGAACACCATCCACCCACTTATTTGAAAGATTATCAAGTAGGTGATGATAATGATGATGATAAAGTTGTAGCCCATTATGCTTTCTTTGTAGATTGTGATCCAATAATGTTTAAGGAAGCAGTGAATGATGATCGATGGATTAAAGCAATGGATGAAGAAATAAGTTTCATAGAAAAGAATAAAACATGGGAGTTAACCACTTTGCCTAAAGGAAAGAAGCCTATTGGTGTCAAATGGGTATACAAGACAAAGTACAAGCCCAATGGAGAAGTGGAACGCTTTAAAGCAAGATTAGTTGCAAAAGGATACAAGCAAAAGTCAGGTATCGACTATTCTAAAGTATTTGTACCTATTGCTAGATTGGATACTGTACATTTGATCATTTCACTTGTCGCTCAAAGTGATTGGAAGATTTATCAAATGGATGTCAAATCAGCCTTTTTGAATGGTGTATTTGAAGAAGAAGTATACATTAAGCAACCACTAGGATTTGTAAAGCAAGGAGAAGAAAATAAGGTTTATCAACTAAAGAAGGCCTTGTATGGTCTTAAACAAGCACCAAGAGCATGGTATACTAGTATTGATACTTATTTCATTAAACATCACTATATTCGAGATTTAGTAAAAGACAAAGAGATTGTGATCGAGTACTGCAAGTCTGAAGATTAAATTGCTGACATTTTTACAAAACCACTGAAGGTTGAATTGTTCTTGAAGCAGAAAAAGATGCTTGGAATGTCCAAATCAAGTTTAAGGGAGGATGTTGGAAAGTAAACATGATTTCAATATGTCTCTAGATTACTTAACCATGAAGAATTTGACTTAGTCAAATTCACAATACAAATTGAAGTTGTCTTGCTCTTATTAGTTGGTCAATTTAACAATTTAAATTGACTTTGTCTTTCTCTTATTAGTTGGCAATTACAAATTGCCGACTATTTAATCTTGTAGAAGCCTATAAATATGACATTGGCCATATGATAAGAGACATATTCTTAAAGAGAAGAAAATAGTGAGAGAGTGTGTAAAAAATTTTGGATTGCTAGCTTCAACAAGCTAACGCATAACGGGTTTTGGATTGTGAGAGTTTGTAGTGTTAGTTTGTCTTTGTACAATTCATTTTCTCAATAAATAAAGTGAGTGTATTTTGACAAACAAGTCTATTTCCAGGCAATCTAATTGCCAACACACATGGAATATATAAGAATTCTATCTAATCTTATGAATCTTAACACTTTCCTTACATTTTTGTATATATCTCTCAACATATTGACTAATCTTAATTTAAACACATGGAATATATAAGAATTCTATCTAATCTTATAAATCTTAACACTTTCCTTACATTTTTGTTATATCTCTCAACGTCTTCTCCAACTGCTTCTTTGGCTCCAAATAAACAACTGGAATACATTATGTGATCTTTGTCCCCAGCATAGCCATAAAAAGATATATGAATTTCATATCATCATGTAGAAATTTGCCAACTTTGCTAAATGTCTATTGTAAAAGGGAGAAGGGATGTTAAGAAAAAGCAAATGATCTAAGTAAACAAATTTACGTCTATCATGTTTGGATGATTGCCATAATGTCTATATGGGAGGAGAGGTTAAAGGATCTTATAAATGTCTCAAGCATATCGAACTGGTTGGTATAATCAGATTCACATTAAGCTACTTAAGTTTTATGTAGCTTTTTTGTTTTTTTAATTTCAATCAGATGGAACCTTTTTCTCCCCGTGCAATATTACATTATAAAAAAAGGGAATGATGCATAATTGCCTTTCACATCAGAGACAAATGGAACTAAAGATCAGCAAGTCTCACGTTGCACTTGTAGCAGCCACACTCTTCCCACGCCATGGAAGAATTAGGTTTCAGTTTCTTTCAAGACATTTAAATCGTGGTCCTACTTCCCTTTAAAACTTCAGCAGTTTCATACTGACATTGAGAACTTTTTAATTGCATAAAGACATCCAAATATGCATAAAGATCTCTTATTCTATACACCTATTAATCATAACAAATAACAAAGTGTTCTTTTCCTGGTCGGTTTGATAAATATTTATCAGGCTCTACCTTTGTGGGCTCACAGTGAATATTTTTCCTTAACCGTTATAGTCTTTGCCGACCATAGAGTAAGAGAATTTGAAAGAGCAGTGCATCCACTTCTTCCAGTCCCATTCACTTCAAATTTGACACATTTGACATATATAGCTATGAACCTTTTTCAGTCACTGAAACTTACCTTGATATTATATGTATTGATTTTCACATGATTTCCTACAGTTTGGAAGTTCATTGTAATAAAACAGAAATATTTAAATTAAGATTTCTTCAAACTTTTGTTCATAAACTCTATGAGGAAGATCGATAGAGAAACTGAGATTACGATACCAATCACTTGTGTAATATATTCGGTGTCAAAAGAAGAATATCCAAAGGTTCTCACTACCTGTTTGGAGTAACCCTTTTGTCAAAAAATAGATGCTAGTGTATAGCCCCAGTTCCTTGTATCTTCTGTGGAACCATATCCATGTCGATTGTAAGTGAAACTACTTTTTTTTTTAATCGATAAGGTGCTTGCAATATTATGCTCCATTGTACTATAGTATTATTTAATCTCAGTAGTGCATGGAAAGTTTTCATAAACAATCAATGTTGACTTTTGCCTTTTGTCACTTTTATGACCTCTAGTCTATGATGGCTTGAAATTAGGGGCTAGAAGCATGGTTTTAGATACCGAATCGTACCGGTCGGTACGTAACGTACCATACCAAAATTGGTACGAGACAAGAGGTCGGATATACCGGGTTTGAATACGGTCGGTATTGGCCTGTTTCGAATGGTATCGGCCGGTAGTACCGAAAATTTTAAAAATTAGGGGGACCTTTTTGCAAAATTTTCAAAAAATTTTAAACCCTCCCGTCG
>JAOQMM010000171.1:18353857-18368101 GCA_027563515.1 Erythroxylum platyclados | reverse complement strand
AGTTTTAACAAAACGGCATCATTTTGTACATTAGAGGCGGGCCATAGGCCGGGCCAGGCCACCCGCCCTTGGCCTGTTGCCAACCCGAGCCAAATACGAGCCAGATTGGGCCAAAAATGTCATCCCTAAATATTTTTATAAACATTCAAATTAAACTTTATGTCAATTATTTGCTATATTATTATTGATGTGATAAAAATAACAATATCTTATTATTAAAATTGATCTATAGTGTCATATATGTGTCGTGTGATATAGTGAGACCCAATTATAATTTTTTTAAAATCTAAAATAGTATAATTAATAAAATTATTTTATTTTATTCTTAATTTTAAATACTTAAATTAATTAAATTATTATATTTAACAAAATCCCTAACCCTAATTTTACAATTCTCATCTCTATTTCTTTGCAGATTTTCTAAAATAATCGTCCTCATAACTGCAGTTGAAGATCCAACCATGAAAGACATGGACACTGTTACAAGGTGAATTTCGAGGGTAGGAAATTTAGTAATTCTTGCTCTGTATTTGCAACCATTTCTCTTTATTTGATTCAATAACATGCACCTAAGAACATGAATAAGAGATCATATTATGCAGGTTGTCCAAGTTGTACAAAATAATTGAAACACTTAAAAATAAACAAGAAAGGAACCAACAAAATTTAGTAGAATAAGGGACTTGTATTGCAGAAATATGAAGTACATAATGCATAACAAGTCTGAGGATTTACGTGGCTTTATTTCCCATAGAGTATGTAGAATAACTACTATAGATAAGCCAAAAGTGAACAGTTGGACAATTGGGCAACTTGACAAGCAGTTGAACAGTTTCATAAAACTATTTATCTCGAGATAACTAATTAGGCTGATCCATGTTGTTTTAATTTGAATCAGCCACAAAATATAACTTGAGTAACATCCTTAGGAGTGCATGCAAGTCATGCAAAGCTTAGCATTCATGTACAACTACTGCAATACCAAGTAACCAACCAAAACTGAATCTATCCCATTTTCCAGCATACATATCATAGTGTTTTGTGGCTATGACCAGTAAATCATGGATCCCTATTACTCACCACTTCTACTGGAATGCCAAAGTGTTTGACAACATTTCGGTAGAATAAAACAGTTACTATCTTTGTTGTACAAGAGGATGATATAGTTAGTAAGACAACATACTTAGAAAAAAGATCAACTTCAGCCAATACTAAAGTTTTGTTATCTATCTTTGAAAATCCCACAACAAAATCCATAGGCACTAACATTCATTGTTTTTTCAGAATGGGGAGGGGTTGGAGTAATCCTGCCTCCTTCTTCCTTTCCACTTTATCTTGTTGACACACCAAACATGTTTTGTAATAAGTTTCAACATCTTGCTCCATTTTTGGCCATGTATAGGATCTAGAAAGGAGTAACAACATCTTTTCTTTGCCAGGATGTCTTGCATATGGGGAATCATGTGATTCTTTCATCAATTCTCTCAACAATATACCAAAACAAGGCACATACAACCTGCCTCCGCAAGGAACCCATCTTCGAGCCAATATGGTTTAGTGACTCTGCTATAAACTTTTTGCATTAATCGACAATACATAGTATAAACTTCCCATCTTTTTAGATTTTATCCATAAAATCTGCCTCGATTATGGAGAAGTTATATAGTTTAGCCACAATTTCTTTTCAACTAAGTGCATCTACCACTTGATTACACCGTCCAGGTTTGTCTTCCCAAAAGAAATCATATTCTATCAAGAATTCTTGCCATCTTACTTGCTTGGCTGACAACTTCTTCTGCACCTTGAAAAAGGTATTTGCCAAATTATCCGTTTATATTGTGAACTTAGGACCCAATAGGTAGACACGCCAAACTCTTCAACAGTGAACTACCGTAACCATTTCCTTCTTATATGCTAAATATTTTTGTTCTGTCTTATTCAATTTTCTACTTTCAAAGGCCACAAGATGTTCTTCTTGAACCAACACACCCGTAATAACCTTATTAGATGCATCGGTTTGAACTTTGAAGGGAAGCTCGAAATTAGGCAATAGTAAAATTGGTTTTGAGGCTATCACCTATTTAAACTTCTCAAAGGCAACCACACAATGATTAGACCAGCACTATTTCTTCCCCTTTTTTAGTAGATCTGTTAGTGGTGTTATTTTTTTGAATATTTTTCTATAAACCACCGATAGTGATTTGCTAAACCAAAGAAGGATCGCAACTCTTGAACTTTACACGGTGTTGGCCAATCCATGATTGCTTGCACCTTACTAGAGTCCATCCTCAACTGATTGCAAAAACTTGATTTCAATTTTGTCAAACTCACATTTTTCCATCTTAGTGTATAACTTAAGTTCTCTTAAGCGATCCATCACTTGTTGTAACTGAGAAATATGCTCCACCAAGCTATTGTTGTACACTATTATATCATCCAAGTAAATCAAAACGAAATCATCCAAGAGCTCATATAAAACATCATTCGTTAGATTGTAAAACATTACAGGAGCATTTGTCAAGAATTGAAAGGCATAACAAAAAATTCATAAGCTTTATACCTTGTGACACAAGTGGTTTTCGCTTCATCACCATCCACAATTTTAGCTTACCAATAACCATATCATAAATCTAGCTTAGAGAATATAGATGTCTTACTCAACCTGTCCATTAGATCTTGCACCAATGGAATTAGATATTTGTTCTTTATTGTGACTTTGTTCGATGCCCTATAATCCATACACATTCGTAAAGATTCGTCTGCTTTCTTTTGGAGTAAGAATAGAGCTCCATGGGGTGCTTTGGAGGGTTGAATGTAACCTGCCTCCAAAAGTTCTCCCATTTGTTTTCACAATTCCTTCAGCTCAATAAGAGACATTCTATATAAGACTTAGGTATAAAGTTTAACCCCTAGTTCCAATTCAATTTGATGATCAATCACCCCTCTCGGTGGAAGTTCTTTTGGAAACTCGAAAGACATTATGTCTTTGTAGTGATCCAAAAAATCAGCCACTGCATTAGGGACTTTATGGCCAGTCCTTCTTTCACTTCCATCATTGTTGCAAGAAAAGTTTCCTCACGATGTTTGGGCCCTTTATCTACAACTATAGTAGAAATAAAGGAAGATTTCTGCTTGCCCTTTTCTTACGCACCAATCTATTTATAAATGATAAATCGAGGGTCTTGTTCTCCCATGAATACAATCCCATCCAAATAGCAGCCTTATATTGCCATAAGAAATCAATTTTGAGAATAACATCAAAATCATCTAAAGGAATTACCATCATGTTGCATTTTCCAGTCCATCCTTCTATTGTCAAAGAGACATTGTATGCCATTCCAGCCAAATCTCTAGCTTTGGCATTCACTATCTTCAATCTATTAGAACTTCTACTCACTTTTAATCTTAATTTTTTAGCCATTCGATCTGTAATAAAGGTGTCAGTAGCCCCTGTATCCACCATTGTAGCCACCATCATCTCACTAATCTGCACCTGCAAATACATCAATGCAGCATGTGTGTTGCTTTTCTCTTTTGTCAGAGTGTTCAACAACTGAGGAGGATTAATAAGGGTTGCAACTTTACCCTCAAGTTCATCTTCAGCCACCATTGCATTGAGTTGCTCTTGCTTGGGACATTCCCTTGCATAGTGAGGACAACCATAAATGTAACAACCATTATTCTTATTTTTCTACCCATTAGTCGAAGCACCATTGTTTACATTCACTTTGGCCTTCCCTTTATCATTTTGGCTATATTTTGCTTTCCCAATTGACTTGCCACATCCCCATTTTGTCTTCTCTTTCTGGTTGAATTTCTCTTTATGATGAGATTACTTGGAGGTCCCCCATAGATCCTTGTCTTTGCTTAGACGTAAGTCAATTAATCTGTCTGTAACAACAAGTACACTAGGCAAGTCATGTACTCCTTGCCTCCTTAACTCAATATGCGCCTAAGTTTGAAGACTAGATAGAAAATTAAAAAGTTAATCTTCTTTCGCCATGTTCCTGGTCTTCATATAGTTCCGAATAGAACCATTCTGTTTCAGCTTTTGCAAATTCTCTTGTGCCAACCACAAAGTGTTGTAAAGGAAAAATTGATCCTTTAATTTATTGACAAATTCTCCCCACGTATCAATTCTGGGGAATCCAACATTTAGATCATCATTAAGTCTTGCACGTCACCACAATTTTGCATCCCTAACTAGATACATGCTTTTTAACCTGATCTTGTCACATTCCTACACCCTTGCAGCATCAAAGTACTGTTGTCTGTCCTAAAAAAAATTCTCCAAAATTTTTGCATCCCTCACACCATCAAAGTGCTTAGGTTCAGGGATTTCTAACCTTATCTAGGTACCACCACCATCTATGACACTATGGTTCCTGACGAGAGCCAAGGCATCTTCCAAAACTCCCATTCTCTTGTTTGCTTCTGCTGACATTGCATCCATTCATTGATGCAATACCTAAATTGCCTCATCCAGGTGATCCAGTTGTGACAAAAAAATTAGTGTTGCATTCTTTGGAATGGCCCCAATGCCATGTTCCAACCTATCCAGCCTTTTCTTAATGGCTTTGAGGTTTTGATGCCCAACAATTGTCACAGAATAGTCTAGCCAATGTGGAAAACGAACTCAACGAATTTTAAATGAAGCTTTGATACCAACCTGTTACAGGTTGAATTTTGAGGCTACGAAATTCACCAATTCGTGCCCTGTAATTGTCACCAAGTCTCCTCACTTGATTTAGCAAAATACACACAAAAACATGAATAAGAGATCATGTTATGCAAGTTGTCTAAGTTATGCAGAATATTTGAAACACTTGAAAATAAACAAGAAAGGAACCAACGAAATTTAGTAGAATAAAAGACTTGTATTATAGAAATATGAAGTATATAATGCATAACAGGTGTGAGATTTTACATGGCTTTATATCCTGTAGACTATGTAGAAAAACTACTATTGATAAGCCACAAGTGGATAGTTGAACAGTTGGGTAATTTGACAAGCAGTTGAACATTTTCATAAAACTGTTTATGTCCAGATAACTAACTAGGCTGATCCATGTTGTCTTAGTTTGGATCAACCACGAAATATAACTTGAGTAACATCCTTAGGAGTGCATGCAAAGCTGAGCATTCATGTACAACTACTGCAAAACCAAGTGGTTAACCAAAACCCAAGTGTCCCATTTTCCAACATACATAACATAGTGTTTTGTGGCTACATATCATCAAAGGGACAAAGGGACCTAACGGAAAGCCACATCACTTTATGTATCACCACTGGTAACTTCTTCAGGGATTTTCGTAAGAAGGTATGATGCTAAAAAGAAAATGACAATGCCTAGAGATAGAAATAGCGCCACAATGTTGCACACCACGGAGACCTTGAAAGAAGTATTTGCTGCCAATATGCTTCTATCATTTTGCTACCCTTTACTGGTTCTCTAGGTGCTTTTCTCGTTGCTTATGGTGGCGACAACAATTGTTATGTCGACCAGGAGTTTATATTGTTTTCTTTGGAGATAGTGATGGTTGGTATGGAGTTTTTTGGTTGTAGAAAAATTACAGAGAAACAAAGATGGAATTGTGAAATTAGGGTTAGGGATTTTATTAGATAAAAAATTTAATTAATTTAAATGTTTAAAATAAAATAAACTAAAATAAAAAATAAATTATTAATTATAATATTTTCAAAATTTTAAAATTATGGTTGGATTTTGTACCTATTTTAAAAATCAATTGTTTTGGAACAATCGTCAATTGTGAAAACTTTGTCTCTTCATTGTGACAATGATAGAGTCATTCAATCGTGTATGCATGTGTTCGAATTTGGGTTCCTTATACCGTTTGATTTAACTTTTTTAGTTTTTAGGATTTAATTTTCCAAAGGATTATAAAGAAATTAAGGCGATTGTTCTATACTTATTGTTCCTTAGGTGAAACACATGATACGTGTAGTTCATCTAATTCACTGTTTCATACTGCATCTGGGAAATCATTCAATATATCTTCTACTAATTAGTTAAAGTCAAGAAGTTGTTGGAAGAGGGTGTTAATAAACCTACTATTGGGGAAGATCTTTGTCTCTTTCAATTGATGTCTTCCGACGTGCAAGGAGCCTTCTTGGGAATCTAGATATAGGGAACTCGTTTATCTTATCTACCGAGTCTTGTGTCACTTGGGATCCTGAAAAATAATTATATTTTTTTTCTCTTTGATAGAATAGGCGTGAACTTCATTGTCTGTAAAAATTGTTAAAATTCTAACTAAAATCTTGTATTACTTACCATATATCACTATATTATATTACTTACCATATATCATTATTTATTATTGTTTCTATAAGAATCATACATCATTAAATTACAAACTTTATATTACAACTATTTTAAATTTTGTGATATAATATAAAATTATCAAATTATATAATTTAAAAGAGAAATAAAATGTGTGAATCTACGTAATATTAATTAATGTTTAGTTTATAGTTTCATAAGTTATTGAAAGGATTTGATATTGTTGTTAGCTAAATTTATTTTTAGACTTAGAATCATTGTCGATAATATTAAATTTGAATTTTATCAATATGATGTTCAGTCACAAAACGATAAGTCAAAGTTAATGAATTCATTATTATAAATAAGAGAATTATTTGATTACTTAGCCAAAAGTCCTACATTTCGCGACCGTTTAGTAGTATCGTCACCAGATGATTTATGATATCGTCGCCAAAGGAAAATCCTTTTAGCGATGATACTACTAAATCAGAGAAGTGTCGCTAAAGGCAAAACATTTGGCAACGATATTACTTAATTGTCGTCAAAGGCTTGTCATTTAGCCGTTGCAACAAAAAAAAAGCCAAAAAACTACCTTGTTACAGTGAACTAATGACATTAAGTCTCCATTAAAATTTTTTGTTTGTTCATTAATTCCACTCCCAAGCTAATGATTTTGGGTCTGCTTTGTGCTGTTTAGTTTTTTGAGATATATTCATTATTTGGTTTATCTCTTAAATTTGGATTTTTCTTATTTCAAGTTTTAGACAATTTATTCTTTAAGTTGATATTCTAATTTTTTAACAGTGTATTTCTTTTTAGTTTTAGTCACATATAAAAGTCGTTCAAATATAAAACTCTAATATTCTTTTCTCTCAAAAGAATATATCGAAACCATTTTTTAGAGATATCTAGATTATCAATCATAAAAATAATGTAAGTCTATGATTAAATTCAATAATTAAAAACTCAGCTGATTCAGCCAATTTAATCGTAAAAATTTTGAATCTTTCAATTTTTTGATTCGATTTTTAACTTTTAGGTTCTATATGTTTTAATAATTCTTGTTGTTAGAAATTGATAAAGTTATTAATTAATTGGTCAATTTTTATAAATTAATAAGTTCTTATAAACTAAAATAAATTAATTAAATTTCTTTTAATAATCTATTTTTTTCAATTAAGCTTCAAATTATTCAATAGGTGAAAACAATCTCTTTCAATCATATTTCAAATTCTTTAACTTTAGTTAATCTTTAACTAGTTTTATGTAGGGATGTCAATTGGTCAGGCCAAGCCCGAGTTGCTCCTGGCCTAGCCCGACCCATGGGTTGGGTGACCTGTGGTCCCACCCAACCTTATATTTTTTAAAAAAATTAAAAAAGACGTCGTTTTATAATTTACGGTCAGGCCAAGATCCTAGCCAGGCCGCCCCACGCTCGACCCAAACTAGACCCTTGGTCTGGTCTGGCCGAACAATTTTGGCCTGTGGCCCGGTCAACTCGGGCCAAAATCGGGTTGGGCCGGACCAAAATTGACATTCCTAGTTTTATGACGATTGATTAAATCTTTTAAATCTTAAACCTCTTGTCTTACCAGTTTAACTTCCGGTCTTATTTTTGAAACATTCATTAAATCACAAAAAAAATGTTATAAAATGTTCAGCAGTTGTCCTTTGAATTTCTCTTGTGTACATATCTTATGAATTTAATCCTAACATGACCAGCCGTGGAGCCTAAACAGAATAGGCTCTAAGACCTCATATTGTCATGTTACCATCTGGCCAATTTTGTATTACTTGATGGCATCTTCCATGTCAAAAGGTCGAAGTGGGTGCTAAAACATCCAAATTTAAAATACTTCAACAGCAAATTTGGATACAACTAATTCAGAACACACCCACTTGCAGGTTTTTCAATTCAGCTAGGTTTCGTTGCCAAATCAGCACTTAGGTATCATCCAGCTGAACCTACTAACTATAGTTAATGTAACCCTTCAAGTCGGTCGATTCAAGTGGTTTTGATTCTTGATTCAGCAAACCTCCTAATTAGTAATTATGCTGCTCTTTATCATAATTCCAATAATTATCAAAATTAATTGATATAAACATGTCTAGCTGATTCCAAGATCGAGCCGCCGCAAATTAAATGCCACGTGTCATCAGACACTTGACGTGGCAAACACCCAGTGAAAGTCACAATCCCGTTACGAGGTAACCACATGACACTGTACAAACACGTTGTAAATGCACAGAAAAAGAGAGAATTTCGCAAAGAGAAGAGACATAATAAAAGTACTCGAGTTCAGTGTAACATACGCAAAAGGGCTTTTTTTTTTTAATATAAAAATATATATAAAAAAACAAACAACAAAACCAGAAGTGGGGTCTGGGGTTTCCAAGTTTGGGTAGAGTTTCTGTTATATTGACTCTCCTTCTGTTTCGGCTCTATATATTTCTCTGTACCAAGAAAATGTTCTATAATTAGCCAAAACACACTTTGAGCCTCCCCGGTGACTGTGAGGTCCCTCATGCCTTTGCCACAATTTCTCACATACACCATCGATCTTCTTTTACGCCTTCTCAGCTTCGTTTTGGGAACATTAATATAGTGATATTCATATACTCTCTCACACCACACCAGGTATTTTCATCTTTCATTGGTGATCATCTACTTGCTTCTAAATCACTAGAAGTCTACTTGGGTATCTCTGAATTGTTTGTCTCAATTTCTCTACTTTTGTGTATTTTTTGATGATCATTTGTTTTTCTATGGAGAGCATTGAGTGTTCTTGTTTGATTTCTCCTCAAATATTGTTAGCTTTCTTTACGATCATTCTCCTGGTTAAGAGCACTCTCTTAAACCAATCTGTTTATGCAGCAGTTTTATAGGCCAACAAAACGTTTCTTTGTCTCATCGCAACCAAAAGACTGATTCAAGAACGTGTTTTTTTTTGTTTATCTTCATATAAACTCAATTCAAGATCGTTTATATTCTTCATTGAATCCACAAGAATGATTCTGCTCGCTTAATTACCCTCTGACTTTGTTCATCAAAATAACTCGTAGCTTCTTTCCATTCTATGTTTGAGTAAATTCAGAAGGAAAGATCATATATTCGGGGATGATTCTTCAAGGCTAGCTCTAATCTCCTGATGAATCAGAAATTGAAGAACAACTGGTAAAGATGATGGAGATGGCGTACCAGCCGTATATTGATCCTGAATACGAATCACTCATTGAAAGAATTTATCCTCCCAGGTGATAATTAGTATACTTGAAATCTTTAGCTATAGCTAGCGATTCTTAGCTTAACAGTGCTTCTGATAATGGTCTGTGTTGATGGAATTTATGAACTAGATGTCGATGGTTTAGCTTTTTGCTGGGTTTGGTTTTGCAGAGTTTGTATCGATAACGACGTATGCCAAGACTGCACACTTGTGAAGGTGAGATCTAATATTATACGATATAGTGGACATAATTATAAATTATATTGGAACCATATTCGTTAAGCCCTATTTGCAGATGATAAACATGGTTTAAAAAGCTTTTTGCTTTTCTACTTTTGGGTTTAAATAATCTCAGAAGACAGTAAGTCTCCACATGTTGGAGATTCCACCCACCATAGCTATGATTATTGAACTAGTATCCAATCCAAAGGTTATCTATACTGGAAGAGATTAAGGATTCTGCAATACTATTGTGTAGTGGGGTTCCATAATGATGTGTTAAGTATCTATTAGTAGCACATAAGCACATAATTTAGTAATTAGGATGGTTCCTTTTAATCTAGAGAAAAAGATGAAAAGTGTCAGAGGTTGAGGTAGGCGGTTTCTCTGACCCACCGAGTGGAGAGCCACCAGAAGTGAATATAGGGAAAAGAAAGGGAAAGATGAAGCAAAAGGAAGAAGAAGAGGAAGACTTTTAATGTCATCATCCAAGTTTCCTTTTGCTTTAAAGCAGTTTTGTGCATGATAAAAGACAATCAAACATGTGTAAGTTAGAAGACTGAGTTCCCCATCCATGTATGTTTCTGCATAACTAAGTTAGTTGGCTTTTAGGGACCAACTCTTTGCTGCCACCCAAAACGATGAATGATGTAATCTAGTTGAACCGGCAAAACCCCTAGAAACTAGAAGGGTCGAGCTAAAGTAGACCTAATTTTCAGGGAAATACACGTGCAAAGTTGGTCTTATTATCAGTGCTTTTCCATGACCAGAATCCAGAAAGATGAAATCTTTTGAATGGTCTACATCTAATGCAAATTTCGTTCTCGTGTTGATGGCAGGTTGATAGTGCAAACAAGCACGGGATTTTACTGGCGATGGTTCAAGTTTTGACAGATCTCGACCTTGTCATATCTAAATCATATATTTCCTCCGATGGAGGATGGTTCATGGATGGTAAGTCTCCACGTCATGCTTGCATCATCCTCCATATCGAATTCTTCTTCTTTTTCAATATGAACGGGACTTGCTTTCATCAGGGTTGTGTTCTGTTCTTTATAATAATTTAAGAAACTTTTTATGAGTCATCCATTAGAATTGCTGCTGTGCCTTATTCATGTGGGTTTGTTCTTGTGGCAGTGTTCCACGTGACAGATCAACTTGGCAACAAGCTTACTGACGAAAGCCTCATACTTTACATTCAACAGGTCTCTCTTTCTCTCCACGCGTATCCATTTACTGGACATATAACTGAATTAGATTTCTGAGAGTATGCACGTAGGCAAAGAGGAAGGAGATTGATCATAATTCAGTTCAATGGTTGGCAATGAATTGTTTCAAAGAGTTTGATTTAATAATTGAGTTACTTTTAACTAATTCTAAATTATACCCTTAATTGTTTTAAATTATTACAAAAAAACAATTTATGATTTTTTTAAAATTTTATTTACAGGCCTTGTGTGCAAATAGAAGAGGAGGGGGATCAAAGGAAATAGAAACATGTGGCATCAAGAGACAAGTGAAGCCAAGGCATGTGTCGACCGAGCACACGGCCTTGGAGATAACAGGGACAGACAGACCAGGCCTTCTGTCGGAGATATCGGCGGTGCTCGCTGAGTTGCAGTGTCACGTCACGGCGGCGGCAGCGTGGACCCACAACACCCGGACGGCATGCATTATCTACGTGGAGGATGGTTTCCGTGGTGGCCCAATTTCTGACCCTAAAAGACTTGCCCAAGTGCAAGACCAGTTGGAGCATGTGGTTCAGGCCCATCATGCCATTGGAGAACGGAAGAGCGTGAGGCTCACTGCACCAGCCGCTGGCCGGACTCACACCGAACGCCGGCTTCACCAGCTGATGTATTCCGCCGTCGACTACGAGCCGTGTCAGGGATGCACAGGTCGCGGTGTTGCACACCGGAACAGTTGCACCAAAATTCATGTGTCCATAGAGTCTTGCAAGGAAAAAGGTTACTCGGTGGTTAACATGAGGAGCAGAGACCGACCAAAGCTCTTTTTCGATACTTTGTGTGTTCTGACCGACATGCAGTACGTTGTATTCCATGCAGCTGTTAGTTCCAAAGGCGCCATGGCTGATCAGGTAAGCTCTTAAATATTTAAGATTCTGGTGGAGTTTCATTTCTTCTCTAAACGACTGGTGCTGCAGGAATATTTCATTCGGCAGAAAGATGGATGTACCTTGGACACAGAGTGCGAGAGAAGGAAGTTAACACAGTGTTTGATTGCAGCTATTGAAAGAAGAGTATCTCATGTGGGTACATTCAATCCTATACTGTTTGTCACCATTAAATGTGTTAGCTGATGCATTTGTTTTTGCAGGGATTGAGGTTGGATGCTTGCACAAAGAATCGAATAGGACTTCTCTCCGACGTGACTCGTGTGTTTCGGGAAAATGGGTTATCGATATCGAGAGCTGAGATTGGCAGTCATGGTGATAAGGCGGTTGGTTCATTCTATGTTACAGATGCTTCAGGGTACGATGTTAGTCAACAAACGGTGGAATTGGTAAGGAAGGAGATCGGGGGATCTGTTCTTGTTGTGAACAGATCACCTGGTTGGACACCTAAAACTCCCAAAATGAGTACTAGCATTAGCAGTGTAGGTGAAGATAAGCCTAGATTCTGGATTGGAACACTTCTGTGGTCTAAATTGGAGAGGCTTTCTAGCAATTTCGGCTCCATTAGATCATAAAACAGTTCACTGAACTTGACCCTTGCTGTAAATAGGTGCTTCAGGGAATTAAAATCAGTAGTTTACGTTTTATTGGCTGGTTAGGCTGTACACTTGCAAGCTCATCAATCTACTCAGCCTGTTGTTTAGCGTTAAAATCTCCAATCAACAGATGTAAAATTCCTGAGAAACTCGGTTCACTAGATTAAGTCAAAATTGGCGACCAAAATTAGTACCGAGTAACGGCACTAAAGAGACACCATCCGATTGGCAAACCCCTCCTGTGAATGGTAGATTACCAATGACCCTCAGTGACACATTTGACTTCACGCCCTGCTTAAATTGCTTATCAAACTAAGCCAACAGGGTTAAGAATACTTGACTGCAAGGAAAACTTAAATGCCAAACTACATTAAATTCTCCTCACTGCAATTTTCTTGGCATTAGCAACTTTTCAATATATACAGTATCTATAGCATTCTGCCTTAAGAAGTGAAATATGTTCCTATTTGTATAATGAGAATTGAAATAACATTAAAGTAAATATGTAAGCTCTTAAGTTTCTGTTGTACATGTATCATGCTAGAGAGGTGCAAAAACTTATCAAACTTATCACTAAACTGAGTGCTAAATTACAGGCAATAATCACAATCCTCCAATATATGGTTAGATTCCAATTTTGAGTTGTAAATATGATTCTCAATTTTCTTATAATTAGTTGTGTCAAAACTTTTGACTGTTAATAACTAATAGTAATTAAATGTTTAACGTTCATAAGTTGATATAATAATTCACAGATTACATGAAAACAGCACATTAATGGTATGGTGATGAAGTCGTTACACTGTTGTAGGCATATTTCATGCCCACATTATCATCCAATTTACAAACAGATTTATGTACAAACATATGTTTCCCAAGCCTAAATCAGACTAAAGAAACCATATGCAACCTATTTACAATAAGGTAGAAGCAAGATGGGATTAAGCTCTTACACTTTTATGGCATCATCAAATCACATCAATCTCATGAACATCAAGCCAATCATTAGATTCCTTGGCACCAGAGTAGCGAGCACTTACCTGCTCAGACCCGACATGTTTGATGCTAACAGGTTTAATGTCCTTAACTAAGTCATCAGAACTTCTGCCCAGTTGAACCCAATCACGGGAATCTTTTATGGAGGTATCAGAACTAGAACTTACTTTCTTGTCAGTGACAGGCACATCACCATCATCATCTTCAAGATCACTGAATGAGACATCCTCATCATTGTTGAGTGATATCATAGTATCATTGGCACCAACAGTTTCTGAAATTTCATCTTTCAACCAATCATCACCATCATCCTCAAATTTCTCATTCAAAATCCTAGAAGAGGAAGATGTTGGAAATTGTTGCTGAGAAGCCTGATTACATCGCTGTTCCTCAACCACAGCCTTGTCAATAATTTGTATTTCCATACTTTGGACAGGATGCTTATCAGTTTCTATTTTCTTAGCAGCATTGGAAGAGACTGCTTCACTGCCAGATGCCTTAGTCGCAATGACAGAAGGTATTACTTCACTGCAAACTGCCTTGAGTGGCAGAGATTCAGAATCAGCGCAACTGGGCATGGACAGAGACTCTTCATGGTATAAATCAGAAACTTCTTTTAACATGGAAGTATCAGTAACTGACAAGTCAGGTTCAGACTTTGCTTTAGCTCGTTTCTGCAGTTCATGTGACAACATTGCTCTTGCTTCCATTATCTGCATCACAGGATCAAGATCAGACCGCTGCTTAGCAACTTAATCAATCAAAATAAAGGGGGAGCTTCTTTTATA
>JAOQMM010000171.1:18305216-18316393 GCA_027563515.1 Erythroxylum platyclados | reverse complement strand
TTCGAAAGTTAACCATGCCAGCCAGCCCCAATCCTCCCCTCACTGATGCATTGACAAAGTCGGACCTCCTTCTCCAAAAGAAGAAGACATCCAAGTACACAAGATCTTAAGTTAACAAGACAGAGAGGTAAGGCCCTAATAAGCTCCAAATGTAAACCTCACTTCACATTTTCATTGGTTCAAATTTTATCATGACAGACAATTTGAGTGAATATAATTATGAGCATCATAATATGTTCATTAATAGCTTGCTAATATAAAGTTATGTCGTTTAATGTATATATTCAATAATATGAAAAACTCTTCATTCATTACCAGACGTTGGCTGTACATGGCCTGAGGCCTGCAAGGATTCGGCCGGCATATACATGATGCTTCAGTGAGGCATAAAGTTTTCTTCTGCCGCCCTGACTCAGGTTTTCAGACAAGCAAAAATGAACATATTTATAGGTGAATTTATTATATATATATATATAATTGTCTTTTGCTTGATACTTATTTTTTCATTATATAAATAAATAACTTTTTTTTTCAATTATAAGAAAGAGGAAGTCTTCTACAGAACATCATTAGTTAGTTTAATTTTGAAAGGTTTTAATAGTCCTAAAAGCTATTAAGCAGGAAAACCAAAATTGGTATTGTGTTCGTGAAAAAAAAAGTCAATTTTTGAGAAAATTTTGGTGTTAGAATCATTGGAAAGTGGGTAAGTAATCAACAACAACAATAATAACACTCAGTATAAATTTACGCCGAAAAGGTAGATAGGCAATGCTAGTGTTAATTCGTTCGGCACTTCTTTAAGAAAATAGACAAGGTATTATTGCCCATTTGATAAGGCATCAATTTGTTATTTATGTACTAATTATTAATCATACAACGGCAAATCTTAATTTAACCACAAAAGAGTGCATACCCACATTTTGTGATAATATAACAACAACAATATTCTAATAAAAATTTCACAAAATATGAGATTTGAGATAGTCTAGTAGTATACAGTCTTACTTCTAATTAATAGAGAAAATTATTCCGACCACATTTTTCATTAAGAATATACATATTCGAAAGGATGCTTGGTTTTATGGAAGAATCAACTGGTTTAGAAAGACATGTTAATATATAAATAAGGTACTTCCAATTTTATTAAAATTGTGGACTATATTAAAGTTTAAACATTACTTATAAATCAACAAAATAGTGTCAAGAGTCCTCCTAGTACCAATTACACAGCTCTGAATCTGATGTCTTTTAAGTTATTCCAGTTTAGAAGCAGAGAATATGTCGTTTATTAGAATATGTTATACAAAATTAGTAAATTCTTAATTTTTAATTACAAAAGACCTGGTTTATTACTTGAAAAAGTTTTTTAACCTTAACTTTATAAAATTCAAATCACGTTAAATCCAATGTAATTGGAAGAAGGAAATGAAATATAATTTTACTTAATATTAATTTTAACGTCAATTCCTACTTTTAAATGCTTTGATTAAATATACAACTTTCTCTTATATGTATAGTTAATTGTAATTTCGAATTGAAGGCATAAATTAATTGAGATATAGAACTAACCCTATATAATTAGATGAAAATAGAGGTAACAAAAAAAAAAAAAAGTGAAAGCATGGAATTGTTATGGAATTATAGAAAGAAACACTGAAGAAAAGATCACCAAGCATCGGCCTTTCGAAACCACCGTATTTTATGATCTTCCGAAGGTGTGATTCTCAGCTATGAATTTTTGCAATTCGTCGACCTTTCACAGCCTATATTTTCCCTCCGTTTTTAACATCTTTCATAGACACGAAGTCACAAGAATCCATTTAAGTAGTAATTTAATGGGTTCACATGTACGCGTCCCACATGATACAATCACAAAAGACTCAGCTCCGATAACCTCAACCAAACTTGTTCTAAACTTACTTGTTGGTTGCTCTATGCTGCCTATTTCTATTGCTGTGCACAAGTGAATATAAGGTGCTCTGCAATGTGTGTATTTATAGAGAAAAAGTTGATCAAACCCTTTTGCAATTAATCCTCGGGTCAGAGGAAATGGCCGTCAAGAAGCCTAGCAAGCACACCAATCTTCGCAAGTTTGTGAACGCACCAATTAAGATCTTGGTCATGGCAAGGAACTTGTACGTTAAAGGCATGAATGAATGTTCTCAGCATCTTGGAGCCGCCTCCTTCGGTTGTCCGACAGGTCACCTCAATGAGCTTAGTCGGAGTTCAAGCGTCAGTTATTCAAAATCAGGCAACCGTGACGATGATTGCAGGGAACTTGTCAAAGCCGCCGTTTCCAAGCAGGTGGTTGAGTTAGATAATCTTAAACGGCAGCAATCTCGAAAGTCGGCAAGAAAAGTTGGTAGGACTCTTAGTGTGGGTTTTCCCATCATTGATGAAGAAAAATCTTTTCATTTCGAAGATGTGAAGGTCAATGTCGATATTTTTGCAGGAAGCAGAAGCTATGCTGTTCCAAGAAGAACTCTTGGAACCGTTAAAGTTAGGTGAGACAGAGAAAAAGGAAAGCTTTGTTTCATAATCTATCTCCTTTTCTGTTTCTTGTTACTTGTTAGAACTTTTTTCATCTATTGCAGCAACCGATGTTCATCGGTAAATTTGTCCTTGTTCCTCTTTCTAGTTAGCATTTGAAGAATATAGACAGAGTCTGGGAGTATATGTTAGGAACTCAGAAGCACATGTGACTGCCAAAATTTTCATGCCTAATAAACTCACAATGGCCGAGTTTTAACCGAACAAGTTTGATTGAAACCTATCGTAAGGATTAGGCTATAGCCTTCATAGAAACTCCCACAATTAGGAAAACCAATGGCAATTTCACAAGTACTATAAGACAGGTCAGGAATATCAATTGCCACATCCAAATTAAAATCTTGGATTGCACATGGATACCTTCAATGAAGGTAAGTAGTTTGGTATCCATATAAATATTATGACTTGGGAAATGGGAAATCACGTTTGTTGCTTGCAAGGTCTGGATTCATTTTCATTTCTGAATATTTTAGTATATTCTAAAGTTGGATGGTTAGGCATTAGTTGGCTGCTTTTAAGTACGCAAGTGCCCCTTCAGAAGAGTAGTTAACGCAGTGCCTATTCTAGTAATAGTAAGTAAACTTGAGAGAAGAGGCTATTGGATATTCGCGATAAAGCAAAATTAGTGGGATCTACTTTCAAAAAAATAAAAAAAAAACAAAGTCCTGATAGTGTTTAAGCTACTAAAGCACCACCTCTTTGGAGAGTGATGCACGATTAACGTACTTCAAGGTGTTGGCACTTACAAATTTCTTATATTTCTATACTAAAAGAAGGGCGGTTGAATTGGTAAAATTAACTTCATAAAAAACTTTAAAATTTAAGCAAGTTATATTGACTTGAAAAGAGAGTTATAATTTACTTGAAAATTAAAGAGATCCTAAAAAATTAAGTTTATTGTTTAATTATAATAAATTAATTCATTAAGTCATTTATTTGAATAATATGTATTTATTTGATAATTTATTTGTTATACATTTAAAATAATAAAAATTATAGATTTTAACGATTTAGTGTTTGATAGTCCATTTTGGTCGTTTTGAGTTCCAACCAACTACTATATTATGAATTCAGATCACCTGATCTCATTATTCTATTCTATAAACATCCATCTATTTATTTTATGTGGATCCCATTTATTGAATAAATGGATGCTTATAGAACATGATAGAAACAGAATATTGAGAACAGGAAATTAGTTCCCTTATGTTATAGATTCCTAAACCATTCAATTTGCAAGCTAAAATTTATAAACAGTAACGTTTTCGCTTGATTCTCAACTCTTTGGAATCATTGTAATCATTTAAAAAAGCCTCTAGCAATAATATAAAACCATTTTCACGTTAAAATTTAATAAAAGAGTTCAAACAAAGTAATTTATTTTTTTGTATTTAGTTTATATTTTATTTTGAATTTTTAATCTAACTTCTTAATAAAATTTTAATTAAATGTTTTGATGAATTCTGTATAAATTCTCTTTTACTCTTTTATTTAATGTTTTGGTATAGTAATTAAGAACTTTAATAACTATCAATATCGTCTATAAAAATTTTGTTATCATTAAAATCATATTACGAAATCTTTGGATCCAACACTCGCAAATGAGGGCAAAAATAGCTTAGAAGGACTGAAATTAGGCTTAGCACTCTGACGTGTAAGGCAATGTTTTCTTGTATGTAATTATTCTAAACCCTTAAAATGATGGTCCTGTTGGTACCATCAACATTATTCCAAAATCCACACGAGAAGCGAAACCTTTTGCATAGATAAGATATGATGACATCGGAAAGCTCAGTATTGAACAATCTGAACTTTTCAGATTTATTGATTCATACCTAAAATGAAAAAGTAGCTAAAAAATTTGCAACTCTCTTTAAGAACAATTTCAATATTGATATCCATAATAATCAAATAAAGTTATTAAACAAAATTAAGTTAAAGAAACAAAAAAGGTTTTGTTATTACCTTGAGAAAGTTAAGATATAATCTCATTTCATGCTCTTCGGATTAAATAAAAAATTTCATTATTTTTTGAAAATTATGATCACTTTAATTTTATAATATAATTAATTTACTAATAAAATATTAATCATTATATTTTATTGTAAAGTTTAATTTTTCTTTAAATGACTTCTTTATAAAATTACATTTTAAAATAGGTGAATATGAGGATATCATTAACACATAAGTGTTCGACCTTTAATAATATATATTAATAAATTAAGAAAATTCTATAAATAGTGTAGAGAGAGGTATGCCAAAAGTATTAGTTCCTATAGAGTTTACGACAATTTATAATATAGTTTCGATATTTTAATAATTAAATTGAATTATAATTATAAATTTAATAATAATTTGATTAGAATTATAATTAATTTTAATCAAATACCAATTAGTTCAGAGTAAAATCTAATATTCAATATTAGTCTATATTTATCAAATATCTAATATCTGATATAGAATTTTTTAAAAGTTTACACTTAAGTCTAATTTGATTAAAGTATTTTTCTTCAATTATTTTTTGTGTGTAACTTATTAGATTACTAAATATATTAGTAATGTATAAATTACAATCTTGAATAATATTTTAGTTTAGATAAATTAAACTTCATTAATTTTTTTTAATTAAATAATTTAAATTTATAAACTAAAATTAGTGTCTAACAACATATTATAACCACAAATAATTTCTTAATGTAAGATCATATTAGTCTTCTGATGACAATAATTAATTATTTTAATAATAATTTAAAATTATTTTTAAAGTGTCTTTTCGCTTAACTAAAAATTTCTTAAATCCATGAGAAGCAATAAAACAATCTTCCTAATTATTTAGAGTTATGAATCATATATTAATCATTAAAATACTTTCTAATAGTGAATACCATGTGTAACAACTACCAATCAAATTATCCTTTATTATAATAAGTACTAAATGATATTAAAATAATATGATTAATCATGTATGGGATAATTTAAAGATCACCAATTTCAATGATTATTTATATAATCATAACGAGTATTTTTATCATATAAGTAATATTTTATATAAAATTCTAATGTTAGATCAAGTAATGTTCTATACAATTGCCTTCTGCTTGTTAAGTAGGTGTACGCCACCAAATTCCGTATTTATTTGTTTGTCGTTATATAAATAAATAACACGTCTTTTTCAATTATAAGAAAAATGAAGTCTTTTACAGCAAATGATTAGTTAGTTAATTTGGAAAGGTGTTAATAATCCTATAAGGAGTCAAGCAGGAAAACCGAAATTGGTATCGATCGAGTTTGCTAAAAATGTCATTTTTGGGAAGTTCTTTTCATCCAGTTTTGGGTAGGGTTTAGAGTCATCATAAAGTGGGTGGGCACTGCTCATGCGTATTCAGTAGGGACTTCTTTAAGAAAGCAGTTAAGGTATTCCTGCTCATTTAGTAAGGCAGGAAGTTGTTATTAAGAACTAAGTATTGCTTACAACGTCATTGAACGTTAAACAAATGTAAGTTAGTACTTTGAAATATAATTAATAATTACACTGCTATGAATCTAAGATGCCCTCTTAGTTATTACAGTTTAATATAAGTTAATATGTTATTTATTAGAAAATGTTAATTTTACTAGTACAAATCACATTAAATTCAATGTAACTAATAAAGGCATGAAAGATAATTTCATGCAATATTTAATTTTGACATCAATTTTTACTTTTAAGTATTTTGATTAGATAAATAACTTAAAATACATGTAATATGGAATTTTTCTTTCTCTTAAACATATACTTAATTATAGTTTTGGATTGATCTTCAAAGATAAAGAGTGTTTTAAGGTAAACAGTGTAGTAGTATTCCAAGCCAAATGAAATCATCAAATTAACCACAGACCCTTAGATTCCACCTTATATTTTATCATATTTTTGAAGGTATGATACTTCAAATAGCTAACATATAGAGAAGCTTGGATTCTCATCTATGAGTTCTTTGCAATTCGTCGACCTTTAACAGCTTATATGTTCCCTCCGCTTTTAACCTCTTCCTAGCCACGAAGTCGCAAGAATCCATTTTAGTAGTAGTTTACTGATTTCACACGTACGCTTTCCACTTGCTACCACTGCAAAAGACTCACCTCCGGTAACTTCAACCAAATCTCAGCTAAACTTACTTGTCGTTTGCTCTATGCTGCCTATTTCTATTGCTTTGCACAATTGAATATAAGATCCTTTGCAATATGTGTATTTATAGGAAACTGCTGATCAAACGCTTTGGCAGTTCATCCCCAGGTAAGAGGAAATGGCTGCCAAGAAGTCTAGCAAGCACACCAATCTTCCCAAGTTTGTGAGAACATCAATTAAGATCTTGTTCATGGCCAGGAACTTGTTCGTTAAAGGCATGAATGAATGTTCCCAACATCTTGGTGGCGCCGCCTTCGGTTGTCCGACAGGTCACCTCAACGATCTCAGTCGGAGTTCAAGCGTCAGTTCCTCAAAATCAGGCAACCGTGACGATGACTACAGGGAACTTGTCAAAGCCGCCGTCTCCAAGCAGGTGGTTGAGTGGGATAATCTTAAACGACAGCAATCTCGAAAGTCGGCAAGAAAAGTTGGTAGGACTCTTAGTGCGGGTTTTCCCATCATTGATGAAGAGAAATCTTGTCATTTCGAAGATGATGCGAAGGTCAACGTCAATGGTTTTGCAAGAAGCAGAAGCTATGCTGTTCACAGAAGAAGTGTTGGAATCGTTGAAGTCGGGTGAGAAAGAGAACAAAGAAAGCTTTGTTTCATAATCTCTCTTTTTTTTGTTTTCTTGTTAGAACTTATTGTATGTGTTTCAGCAATTGATGTTTATCGGTAAATATGTTCTTACTCCACCTTCTAGTTATCATTCGAAGAATATAGACCAATTGGGTGTATATGCTAGGAACTCAGAAGCATATCCGACTACCAAATGTCTGGAGTTTTAACCGAACCAGTTTGATTGAAACCTATCGTAAGGATTAGGCTATAGCCTTCATACAAACTCCACAAATACGAAAATCAATAGCAATTTCAGAAGCACTATAAATCAGCTCAGTAATATCAATTTCCATATGCAAATTGAAATCCGGGATTGTACATGGATACCTTCACTGATGGTACGTATTCACATTTTTTCAGATAATCCCTCGATTCTTGTTTACTGTTAATACGGAAGAAAGTCTTCTGTGGCAGGTTATCTATCCCTATTACTCTTTGGATATCCGTAAAAATATTATGACTTGGGAATTGGGAAGTCAAGTTTATTGCTTGCAAGGTCTGGATCCATTTTCATGTCTGAATATTTTAGTATATTCTAAAGTTAGATGGTTAGACATTAGTTGGATGCCTTTAAGTAGATAATTGCCTCTTCAAAAGAGTAGTTAATGCAGTGTTTATTTTTGTAAGGAGTTGCTATGTGACTATTTTTTTTATTAGTATTTATGATTATCCTTCATAACGATCACATTAGTTATTAAAATGATTACATCTTTAGCTTACTTTTAATAAAGTACACATGAGAGAAAGAGGCTATTGGATTTTAGCATCAAAGCAAAATTAGTGGGATCCTTCCATCCAATTAGCAGTCCTCATAGTGTTTAAGCCACTAAATGACCACCTCTTTGGAAAGTGATACTCCAGTAACGCACCGCAAAGTATTGGCACAAACAAATTTCTCGCATTTCTATAACGACAGAAGGCTTTAGATGGTCCTTAGGAAAATTATTGTACCTTTTTCATGCATTGGAAGAATAGTTTTATGAACATATATGTTGAAAGATTTGATGACAGAAAAAATAGGATTCGAGGAAAGCTTGAATACGTGGAGAAGAGTAGATTGTGTCGTGGTGTCTTGGATATTAAATTCAATTTCGAAGGAGATTATTGAAGCTTTTACGTACACCAATTCAACTACAGAGATATAGCTTCATCTGAAGCAGAGATTTGAGGAATGCAATGGTATCTTATTATGTCAGTTATAAAGAGAGATAACGATTTCGTAAGGTAATTAATCCGTAGTGAAATATTTTACAAAAATTAAGAGGATGCGGAATAAATAGATGCTTCTTATGCCTATTCTACAATGTCTACATGTGGCTTGTATGTGTGGGGCTTTAAGAGTAGTAGAAGAAATGACTTCTTTTAATCAACTCATGCAGTGTTTAATAGGGTTGAATGATAGCTATTACCGTGTCAGGAATCAAGTCCTTTTCATGGATCCTTTACCAAGCATTAATAAGGCTTACTCAATCGTGCGGTAATTAAGAGTGGTAAAATTGGCCCGGCTTAGTCCGTATTTAGCTTAGGTTGGCTGGGGCGGTAATTAGGGGTGGCAAAATTAGCCTGACCCGGCCCGTGTTTAGCCCAAGTTGGCCAGGCTACAGGTGGATCTGGCTCGGTCCGTGGCCCGCCTCTAATGTACAAAATGGCGCCAATTTTGACAAAACGATACCATTTTATTAAAAAATTTTAAAAATAAGGTTCATGGATCAGGCTAGCCCGCCCCACCCTAAGGCCCGTCGGCTCATGGGAGGATCACGGGCTAGGCCACAGGCCGAAAACTACCAACTCGCTCGAGCCACAGGTCGCTCAACCCATGACTAGGTCGGGCTGGGTCAGACAAAAATCTGACCGGACCTATTACCATCCCTAGTTTGGTGCCGTGAGCAGAAAAACAAAGAGGGGCTCACAAGGGAATCAATGATGGAGTAAATAATGCAAGTGATGATTAGATCAACAATTGCAGAAAGGAAGCAAGAAGGATCAAATGAGAGGCACACGAATGATAAGAAAGGAATAGTAGATAAAGTAGACTGCACTGTAATCATTACAACAAATGTGGGGCATATTCTTATCAATGGAGGGATTTGTTGAAAAATTGAGGCAAAGATCTCATCTCACGAGTAGTGTAGCGAAATAAATACATTTGTTTTATTTTGATTTCTCAAAAAATTAAGATCATTTAAATTTTATAAAATAATTAATTTGTAAATCATAATAGAGCATGAATCATAAGCTATATCTTATTGTGAAGCTTGATCATTTTTTTTCTTTTCCTTCTAATCGCTTCTAAAATCGACTTATTTTAATTACTGTAGCCACGTAAGTATTGAGAGAACTCTGCAACTATTACATAGAGGATAAAGCAGGGAGTACTACTTCCCTTAGAGTTTAGGCCTATTTATAATTAATTTTGTACATTTAGTAATTTAATTGAAATTAAATTCTAATTAATATCAATTATATCCAAATAAGATCTAATATCTTATATTAATTCTTATTTATTGAATATCTCATATTTAATTATAAAGTCTCTTAAACTTTATAATCAAGTCTAACTTGATTAAAATATCTTTTCTCTTTTCAACTTATTCTTTGTATGTGACTCATTAGGTTCTCAAAAATATTGACAACAGATATAAATCACAACACTAAATCATATTTAATAATAGATAAATTAAACTATTTTAATTTATTTATTAGAGAATTAAAGATAAATTAAACAATTTTAATTTATCTTTAATTCTCTAATTAAATAATTTGTATCCATAGATTAAGATGAGCTTCTAGGAATGTACTATGACCACCCAAATATTTAAGCATGTCAAAGTAGTTTTGACTAACCTTTTCATACATGATTTTTTGTATAATTCAATCATTTCATGAAACAATATTCTGATTAGACGTAGAACATGGAAATAATGTTTACTCTATTTGAGTCCAATCATATTAATTATCTATCATTAGTAATTGATTCAATCATTGACATTTGAAAATTATTTTCAAAGTATCACTCTACCTTAGCTAAGAATTTCTCGAATCAATACTAATCAAGAAAATTGGAACATTCTCCTTAATCATTTTAGGGTGATGAATCATATATTGTTCACTTAACTATTTCAATATAGTTTATACTACATCCAATGACGACCGACTAAGCTACTGTTAGCGAGTAATTTCTATAGTTTTTTATTGCATATTTGGTGGTGATTTTTGCTTAGTTAATATTTAAATTACACATTTTAAGAGCTAAATGTATTAATTACAGTCGGACTTGAAATAGAAACCCCATCTACAGCAGCCTAAGCTATCAGCACAAAACGACACTAAAATCAGCAGCTACAGGAGAAAACGTGATTTGTGCATGCAGTTCACGTGAAGTTTAGCGCATACAGCTGGGAAAAGAGGGATTAAAAAATAGCATAACAAGAAGTTTTTGGGGAGAGCCCCCGCTAGCGTTAAACGCTAACGTCGCAGGCGTTGTGTGCTTGCGTATTCCAGCACAACAACGCTAGCGTTTTACGCTAGCGTTGTCATTAGACGCTAGAGTAAAACGCTAGCGCTGGAAGAATTAAAACACGCTAGCTTTAAACGCTAGCGTGTTGAATTAAAAACAGACGCATCAGGTTTTCAAAAAAAGGAAGAGAGGCGCAGAGTGTGGGACGGCGAGACAGAAAAGAAGAGAAGAGTGGCGGCTGGGAAAAAAAAATAAACATCCGAGAGAGAAGCCAGACGAGAGTCCACATAACAGCTGACAGTGACAACACAATAAAAAGAAGAAACCATGCAGACGTGAAGAACAACGCAGCTGTGGAGAGGAAAGGCAGAAGAAAAGACGTAG
>JAOQMM010000171.1:18292304-18302445 GCA_027563515.1 Erythroxylum platyclados | reverse complement strand
GTAAATGTAGTGTAAAATTGTAAATGAGTCCATTTATATTTATATGTAATTTATGTAAATAAGGATATGGATATTTTGGATACTTATAGTTAATATTATAAAATAAGACAAAATTTTGAATTTAAAATCTAATTTATCCTAAATTATCTTTTTGCATAATAAGGTTAATAAATCTTTTTGTATTTTTAAATTTTAAATGAACAAAAAAGAAAATAAAACAAATTTTAGTAAATAATAATGTTATAATTGAAATTATATTGACAACAAAAATATAGTTTCTTTAATGGTAAAAATATTATAAGTATATTGAAAACTCATTCAACTAATTCGTTTCTCATTTAATGCTTAATTAGTAATTATTCACTTATCAAATATTATTTTGTATATTATTATACAAATGATATAATTTTCATAAATTACATCTAAATTAAAACTTTTTTCTTAAAATTTTTTCTACACATATAAATTCACTTAATTTATTTATAAAAAATCAAAATATAAAATATAAATATAAACTTAATGATATAAACCAAAAAATTTTTGGAATAAGTTATAAAATAAAATTTCTTTTCTCCAATATATTGAAGAAATTTTTAAAAAATTTAGAGACTATTTTGCAATTTTTAAAAAATTCAGAAACTATTTTATAAATTTAAAAAATTGTCTAAAACGATACCCGATATTAATTGGTACTAGTACAATACTGTACCAAAACTCAATCCAGTACTAAAACCAATACAATATTCGTAACATTGCTATGAACACTTTTGTTTTCCAGAATTCATGCAAATTGCAGTAAACATTAATGTAAACACAAATTCAAAGCCTTGAATGGTGCCCCACGAAAACGTTTCTTTTAATTAATAGAAGTGAAAAACAAAAGGGTCAATTGTTAAAGCAAATGAGCGTACACGGGAACAATAAAATTTCAGCTTTTTTTGTTCTGTGTGCTCATCGAATGGACAGGTATCAATAATTCTATCAAAACTTGGTCCATTATTAAAATGAACATTAACCTTTACAAATTACAGAATTCATGCAACCACAAAACCAAAGTCTCACAATCATGTTGACCTTTTCTCGACAACCCAAAGACCTTTTTATTTACAACAAAGGCTAGATACGTTATTTCTAGCCCTATAACAATCTTTGCAGTGCTGAGTTCTTTTATTCATTCGGTTTCTCTAAGATCGAGAGTATTTTATAGCTTTAAGCAATATTAATAGCTATCATGAATCTTAGGGTTAACATTAATGCAAATCAAAGTGTCATAATCTTACTATAATACCACATGTAAATTGAGATTCTAATTAGAATTCACCCAAGATTATCTCTAACACAATTAATTAAACTCATTCAATTAGGATTCATGCTATAAGAAAGAAAAAGAAATACTAACCTTGATCCATGTTTAATATGTGTAATCTATTTCTTATCACAAACACTACCTTCTCTATGTAAAGAATTTTATTCACTCTCTCATTCTGCTTTTCTTCTTTCTTTCTCATGATGCAAGAACATATCTTTCTTTTGATAACTGTTAACGTAACTTAAAGGGAGAGGGAAGGTTTCTTTCAATTATAATAAAACTCTAATGATTCTAATGTTCTCTACAAACGCAATAGCCATTATCTTGGGCCACCTTATATTAGAATCAACCCAAGTAATATAGGTGGGTTACACCTTTATGATTATTAAATTAATCTAACAAATAGTAATTAGAAACATCAAAGTTCAGAAATCGTGGCAATGTCTAAAATGTTTGATTTTGCTTAATGATCCATCCGAAATTTTTCACATTTGACAATACATTCTGGGTATGTAAGGTACATTATTCTGAAATGAACTCGTAATAGTGACATAAGTCCAATATTATTATCCTTTGCTCTTCATAGAACTTCTAGTAAATTCATTTCTGTTGCTTTTGCACTTCATCAAAGCTTAACATACCTCGACTTGCTTAATGTGTTTAGGTTAGTATTTAGCCTTGTCGAAAATGAAGGAATAGAATTAGATACAAAGGTTAACATACCTCGACTCGCTTAATGCTCTTTTCTAGTTATGTCTTATGTTGTAACTTGCCAACTTGTTTAGCTCGTGGGTGACTCAGCAGCATCTAAGGCCTGCTTCACTCCTAGTATGTTCTTATTTCATAGCACATATTATAATTGTTTGATTCTTTTATTTAATGTCGAAAACAAAAGATTTGTTTGGCTTCTTTTGTCTTCTAATTTCAATAGATGTTAATAATCGCCCACTCTTAGGGATGGAATACTAATCTAAAGAAAGGTTAAATATTAGAATAGAGGAAGTTAGTAAGGTTATAATACTTTCCATCAATCAAATTTAATTTTAATAGTTGTCAGATATATTTAAAACTTTTTATTAATAAATAATATAGACATCCAAGTGGGTTTAATAATTGTCAGATTTAAAACTTCATATTAATAAATAATACACACATCCAAGTGGGTCTCCTGAACACTCGGTAGCTGCGGTTTTTCAAGGTGGCATTGCTTGAACGTGAAATTATCGATTGTCCTCAAATGACACAGTTTCGTCGCTTTTGGAATATAGAAAACGTGCAACTTACTTTATGAATACTGTACAATTCAAAGCAATTGCAATGCTCCATCCCAAAAGATTCCAAACTTTTGTTAGCGTTTTGTTCTAGATCTAGAATTTATGCTCTCAATAATTTTTTTTGGGATTTGATGAGGTCTTCAGATTTGGAACTCATTTTTGTCCCTGCCTTTTTTAGAATAGTTACTTCCTCTTGTTTATACGCATTGTTGAAGGTGGCTTGGATTGACTAGTTTAGCGCTCTTTACTTTTGAGGATTGTGTCCTTTTATGTGTTTTTCTTTTAGGTATGACTTTCTATTTTTCAATGGATTATCCTCTACTCGGTATAGTCCTCCTTTTATGATTCCTAATCTCTGCGTGAACTTCAATTAGTTTTATGCTATATTTAGGTGTCAATTGTATGTTTTAACTTCAATTAGTTTTATGCTATATTTAGGTGTCAATTGTATGTTTTGAGTAAAGGATTACTTATTTCTTATAGATAAGTTTCACTTTAATAAGGGTGATAAAGAACAAGATTGTATACAATTTTATAAAGTTTAAAGTTAAACTCGAATTTAATTTATACATTTGAACTAGATTCAAAATTTAATCTAACTTTTAAAAGGCAAATGCAAACTTAAAATTCAGAATTCAATCAAATTTTGAGCTAAGTCAAAAAATTTGGGTTTCCTTGAACAAAGAATAAAAAGATATTTGAATTTAAGGTTTAAAAAATATTAAAATTACCTTTGAACATGAATTAGTTCAAATCTAATTTGTATGTAACTTTAGATCAAGTTTAAACTTTTTTGTCAATCATACTTTCCAAGTATTATTGCAATAGTATGTTTATTGAAAAAAATAAAAATAATGTTTAATTTAAAAGAAAATAGTAAACAAACATTTCAACTAGTTGGATTCCTTTTTTAAATGAATCAAATTACTACTTTTTGATCTCAAATTCTTGACAAGGTCTTTTAACTTAATTCTTTTTTTACTTGGGATTGTAATTCGTGAAGCAATAATTCTTGTTTATCTAATCAGATTGGTTTTTTAAAATGATTTTTAGATGTCTTTTAACTTTTCCTGTTGATCACTGAATTTTCTTGATCTCTTAAATCATTTAATAGCTTGAACGGTTTTGTAAAATTGTACGTATTTTTTAATTTTGTATCTGTTGTACTTCACTGCTCAGAAAGGAATGACCCTAAACTCACCCTTACCAGATCCATACCTTACGGATGTATGATTACAAGACAGCTACATTTTATGATCGGAAATTAATTATTTTAATGAATCCATGATTATTGGTGGCCATAAAGAGCAAACTGGACCTTTCATTTATGATACTATCTATTTACAAGTGCATTAAGCACTTCATTTTCAGTTTGATTGTGAATAAAACGGGTTATAATATTTAGGCCATGTTTGGTAATCAGTTGATTGCATTAGCTGTTAGTTGATTCTATCAGTGATTAGCTAACAGCAGATTAATATATCTGATTTGACTAGCGAATAACATCAGTAGTTTATTTAAATATGTTTGATAAAATTAGCTTTTTAGTATTAAATGTTTATGTGTAAAATGAATTATGAGGGTATGACTTTTCTCCAATGTCTTCCATCGAGCCTTAAGAACACCAAAAGCCCTCTCAATACAGCTTCTCAATGATGAATGAGTTCGATTAAAAACTTCTCGAGATCCTCTTGGATTGGCAAGGGCTAACCGAAGAACTTAAAAGATCACTAAAATGTCACTAAAAATAAGCTTGAGAATGAGTTCAGTCGAATCACAAAAGGAGTTTTTCCTCAAATGCAAAACCAATGAGCTTAATATGAAATTGAGTTTGTGAAAATAATATTGATTTAATTTCTAATTTAAGAAAATATAAATTATTTGTTATTTTAATTTTAATTTTTTAAATTTTAAAAATTGAAATTATATTTTTAATATATTAGATTAAAATAAAATTATTTTGAAAATATTGTTTATATTAATCTCTTAAAATTTAAACGTAGATAAAAATAATTAATTTAAATTTGATTTATTAATTTTAGATTAAATTGAATTGAATTAAACACAATATACAAGTGATAATAATATTATATACTAAATATTGATATAAAAAGGGACCTAAATATCGAGTCTATACAAAAGTAATTAATATAATATAATTAGAGATAACAAATTTAAAAGTATTTAATTTTTTGAAATTTTAATTTAATATTAAATATTTTAAACTTTTAATTTAATGACTAACTTTTTAAAATTTGTATAAATTAACTAACTTTTTAAAATTTGTATAAATTAAGTCAAATTTATATCTGTTTCTATATTTCTATTTATGTCTCTATCTCTTTGAGTAATTTGTAATAACTTTTGGATACAATAAGTTTTTAGTCCCTTAATTTCTCAGCCGCTAGAGAAAAATGCTCCTTATAGTAGCGTTTTCAAAATTAACGAATTGAGTTAAATCTGTCAATCTAATTAGTTGATTACCAAACATAATTATCAGTGGTTTAACACAGTCAAATAGCTAAAACCTTTTAATTCGTAAAAAAATGACTGATAAATCATCTACCGAAAAAAGCTTTAATTCATTTAAGGTCGCATCTTTGACTGAAATAAAGTATGATGCATTATAAAGTAATAATATAACCCGTAATAAAAAGTACATATTTTCTCATGTGATACTCGTTCTATTAGTTATATCATCAAAATAAACATTTTCAATTGATATAATTTTTTTTATGCTTTAGACATGTGATAAGGTCTCTATCAACTTTAATATAGGAGGATATCTTTGACATCCTTTTTCTATCAACTCCAACTTTAATATAGGAGGATATCTTTGACATCCTTTTTCAATGAGCCACAAGGTACATCTAAAGGAACGAACTTATTGATAAAAAATTATTACTTAATTATTTTAATGGATTAGCTGTCTATAAGTAATCATATATTCACACAATAATTTTCATATATTAAAATGATACTGCTCTCTAAAAGCATGTTTCAAATAAAGTATTAAATTTTAAATATTTTAGAACACAATTATTTATTTTTAAGTATAATTAATCTTGCCTTATCTATAAAATTGTCGGCTAAAAATATATTTTGAACCTGAACTTCAACGTTTACAATTAAGTATAGAATGGACCCTAATATTTCGAAATATTCAAATTAAACTTCAATATTCTTCAAGATATTTAAAATAGACTCTAAATAAATGAAAATTTTAACGTAATTAACTTTTCATCCGTCTAAAATATGTAAATGTGAGCTTTATTGTTACGTGATAAGTGAAATTTACTATCTAAAATGTATAAATAGTGGGTTCAAATATTGCATGATTATGGAATTCACTTTTTAGTTAATTAAAAAAAATTATGTGATAATCATATATGATAGAAATTAACTTCGTCAAATTTTTCATTCATATAGGATTTGATTCGAATGTTTTAAAAATATTATAATTTAATTTAATCGTTTTGAAGTGTTAAGATTTGTTGATTATGCTTTTGTAAAGAACGAGGTTAAAGATATTCTTTTTTTTTTAACCTAAAATCGTCCGGTCTTAGATGAGAACTTGCGTTTTGTTATTCCCTATCAAATCCTGAATCTGGCCTTAAATCTATTCTCACTCTTTCTTTTGTTATTTTGAATTGTTTAATAATTCGTTCGATAATAGGGTGCCAGTCACCCTGTATTTAAAGTTTTAAACCCTCTGTGTTCATGCACAACCTTCTGTCTCTAACGCCTGCTGTTTCTCTACAACCTCTGAAATTTGTTTCAATGGATGAACTTTCAAAATATGATGCAAATTACGTTCCTCTCAACCCCATAACTTTCCTTAAAAGGGCTTCTTCGGTATATGCTAATCGCACCTCCATTATCTATGACAGTACTCGCTTCACATGGCGCCAGACATATGAACGTTGCTGTCGCCTTGCTGCTTCTCTCCGTTCCTTAAATATTTCCAAGAACGATGTTGTAAGTTCCTCGGTTTATGGCTATAATCTGATCCCATTTTTGCTATTGAAGCTGTACTTAAGCTTGCTATGTTTTGATGTTTTATAGGTGTCGGTTTTGGCTCCTAATATCCCTGCTTTGTACGAGATGCACTTTGCTGTGCCTATGGCAGGTGCTGTTCTTAACGCTATCAATACAAGATTGGACCCGAAGAATATAGCCACAATTCTCCGCCATTCCGAAGCAAAGGTCTTCTTTGTGGACTATCTGTTCATTCCCTTGGCAACTCAGGCTCTACAGTTACTGTTGGATGAGTCACAGGGAGTTCCTTTGGTTGTTGTTATTGACGAGATTGGTGCACAAAAGGGTACTGTCCGATCAGGCGAGTTGGAGTATGAACAACTTGTCAAGAATGGAGATTCAAGGTATGTTCCTGAAGAGATTCGAGATGAGTGGGATCCAATAGCGTTGAATTACACATCTGGGACGACATCGGCACCAAAAGGTGTGGTGTACAGCCACAGAGGTGCTTATCTTAGCACACTCAGTCTACTTCTTGGTTGGGAAATGGGATTCGAGCCTGTGTACTTGTGGTGTCTTCCTATGTTCCATTGCAATGGATGGACCTTCACTTGGGGCGTCGCTGCACGAGGTGGAACAAACGTTTGCATGCGTAGTCCCACGGCTTCGGAGATCTATCGCAACATTTCTACGAACAAGGTCACGCACATGTGCTGTGCACCTACAATTTTCAACATCATCCTCGAGACCGAACCTCATGAACGCCGACAGATTAGGACACCGGTTAGAGTCCTGACCGGCGGTGCACCACCGCCTGCGTCGTTGCTTGAAAAGATGGAACCTTTAGGCTTTCATATTACGCACGCCTATGGGCTCACAGAGGCCACAGGACCAGCTCTTGTGTGCGAGTGGCAGACGCAATGGAATCGTCTTCCACGGGAAGAGCAGGCAAAAATCAAGGCAAGACAAGGAGTCAGCATTCTAACACTAGCCGATGCAGACGTCAAGAATCTTGAAACAATGACTAGCGTGCCACGAGATGGGAAGACAATGGGTGAGATTGTGATACGAGGAAGCAGTATCATGAAAGGGTACTTGAAAAATAAAGAAGCTACTTCAATGGCATTCAAGAACGGATGGTTAGCAACAGGTGATGTTGGGGTTGTACACCCAGATGGGTACTTGGAAATCAAGGACAGATCAAAAGATGTGATTATCTCCGGCGGAGAAAACATAAGCAGCGTCGAAGTGGAGTCAGTACTTTACCGGCATCCAAGAGTATTGGAAGCAGCTGTGGTGGCGATTCCACATCCACGGTGGGGAGAGACTCCGTGCGCTTTTCTCGCTGTGAGGAAAAGTTCAGAGGGAAAGACGGATGACATCAAGGAAGGTGAAATCATTGCGTATTGCAGAAAAAATCTTCCTCATTTCATGGTTCCAAAGAAGGTGGAGTTCTTGTCGGAGTTGCCCAAAACATCCACAGGGAAGATTCAGAAATTCCAATTGAGGGAAAAGGGTCGGAATTTGGTTAACTCCAATGAACGGAAGCAAATTGCAACTACGAATGGTCAACCCTTAGCTCAAGCCAATAAGTTTGACTCAGATCGGCATGAAAAGATACTGCCAACTATGTCACGTCTTTGAAGTTTGAACTTATACTTCGTTTGTCTCAAGTAATCAAATAGATGTCTCAAAGAATGGAATAGCTCAATTCACAATTTTAAAACATTATTTAATAATAAAAGAATATTGTCATTTACAATTATGATATGATTGATCCAAAGCTTGTTGCTTGTACTCTCCTACCTCGACAGTTGTTGCGTCGAGAGGGATGAATAGGTTGTAATTTTCTGTTTACATATTTGTAATTTTTAAAAATTGTTATAATCTATTATACATATTTGTAATTTTAATAAGTTATTGGTTTATGATATAAATTATATAAAATTTTGTCTTATTAACTTATCGAAATTATTAATTCAATCTGTTAATTATAATTATAATTATAATTATTTTTAATTTTTATTATTAACTTATAAAATTATAATTATAAATATAAAAAGCTCTTGAATAATACAAATTATTATTTTTTAGTATATGTCTTCGCATACTCCCAAGATGTCAGCCTTGGATATTCCTCGCATTATGTCATTTTGTAGCATTAACTCCATTCCATTGAGATTAAGATGTTCGTTTGCCATAGCCTCGTTTTTGTTTCTCCTTTAGCTATCATGGTATCATAGTTGAGAACTCCACTCCAAATAGCTTATTCTTCATCATGCTTGCTTTCGTTATAATTTAACATGTTTCTTGTTCTTGATCATACATGATAAATTACCAAATGATACAAAATACATATCTAACATCAATTGCACTATACTCAACAAGCTTTGAGATAAGCTAGGGATAAAAAAAGTAACGTAAATATACTTGGTTTTACCATTATTATTCTTTAGCATAATTGTTCCCTTCCCCTCGACCTAAATCTGCTTACTGTCTTTAAGTCTGAAACTTATTCCATAATTCTCATCCAATTCTTAAACATTGCCCTAATCCTTGTTATATGGTTTGAACACCCACTATCTAAGAACAAAACATTCCGTTTTTTTGGTGCTTGTTCCACTTTTGTCATAAACACCCTAACATTCATATTCAACTTCATCATTTTTAACTTCTTCTGCACTTGCTTGATTTTGTCTTTTCCAGTGGTTTTCCTTAAATTGATCATAGCCTTTACAGTAATGACACTGGATAACATGGCCTTGTCATCTTCCTTACTGTTGCCCTGTACCTGTTCCACGATCTCTTCCATTGGCCTGCATGTTGTCCCCACACATAATTCATTGTTTAGGGATCGTTTAATTCTACTTATGTTTTTTGTTGTGATTTTTAATTTTTAATTTTAATTTTTGTTTTTATTTTTATTTTTTAATTAAAAAATAAAAACTTGTTTAGTTGAAATTTTTAATATAAAAACTGAAAACTAAAACTTATTTAGTTGAAAGTTTGTAACGAAAAACTAAAAACAAAAACATGTTTGATTTTATCATTTTGTTTCTATTTTTTAATTATATTCTTATGTTAATTTTTTAAAATAATATATGATGTTTTTAAATTAATTAATTTTCATTATTTTTAATTATACTCTTTGTTAATTACTTTTAAAGACAGCTTGGTAAAAATTCTTAGATCTTTTAATAAAAAATTGAATGTTTCTAAAACAAGCATTAAAAAACACTCCAATTCCTCCCCTTCTTATTCTTAGATGTTTTAATAAAGAATTGAATGTTTCTAAAACAAACATTGAAAAAAAACTCCAATTCCTCCCCTTCTTCTTCTGCAAGTAAATCTAAATCAAAGAAAGCTTTCTCAAGTACAAGCACCATGTCATCATTACCCTAGTAGCCTCTTTCATGCTTGAGACTCTTTTCTGCATTGCCCTAAGATTGCCCACCATCTTAGCCTACTTTTGGCCTCGCTTCCTCTCAACTGCTCTTTTTCTAGCTACTGTCATCTTCTTTGGTAACAATTACTTGCAGGCCACCAAAGAAAAGGCCGGCGAGGACCTCTTGGCTTACGA
>JAOQMM010000171.1:18259772-18273152 GCA_027563515.1 Erythroxylum platyclados | reverse complement strand
AAATAAATAACGGAGAAAAGCTGGTGGGACAGTCGTAATCTAACGAAGAATGCAGTGTGACTAACCAAAACAATTAATATCGTTGAGTTTGTCAAACGTGTAGACTTAAGAGAGAAGAATTCTTACAAGACACTACAACGTCGTGGAGAGAAAGAAGAAAGCCCAACTGTCATATTGTTAAGTGTTAACTTACAATGTGCCTTGTCTTCTCCCTTTTTCTTTTCCTTTTTTTCCTTTTCGTGTGGAGATGTTGAAGATGATTCCAAGCTAAAAGCCTGAACCTTTCCAGACAGGCAATAATGTTGATTAACAAAACTTGAGGTTTGCTTAATTACAGGTTTTGGAATTCAATTGTTCGATAATTCAAAACTTAGTTTAATGTGAAGCTTGATCATAACAGAACCTTAATGGGTAAGATATTAAAGCAAGGCCATAGGATCAAGTAGCCTATGTATTAACAGGCATCAAATTCTCTATCTCAAATATCTTGTTCTAACTCTGTTTTCGTCCATGTGTAAACAGACAGAAAAACGACTATCGCTTTTAATCCAAAACAAAATTGGAATAGAATAATTGAATAGAGGATCTAAAGCCTACTAACCATATACTGAAAACCTTATAAGCAGTCAGATTGCCATTAGTATGCGTGAATTAGGAAGCAAAAGCCTAAAGCAAGTTAGTTGCCCCTTGGGGGTCATCCTAGTTTGTGGAAACATAAGTGGAAGAGCTTCCCTCCAACCAATTATATTGTTTAAACATCATTCCCCCATTATAGACATGTCTAACATTAAGCGTCAATCATGCCCTTGAACCCTCAAAAGTAGCACTCGAATATTGACCACCTCTTTTGAATTATTTTGCTCATAAAGTGCAAAATGCTAAAAGCATTCACAATGATATTAGATACCCATGCAAAACATTGCCTTTCTCATCCTCTTCATCTTCTCGAGATCTATGCTATGCATTGCATGCCTTTATTCTTCTTTTTTCTTTTTAATAATATGCACATTAAATGTTAAGAACATAATTGGGATGAACTAAATAAACCTCGTTTCTTTATTATTGTAAAAAACCAATCTAATTTTAAGCACTTCCTCTTTTCCATGTATGAACAAACCAAACCATTAAACATTGTTTTGGTCTTTCACCATGGTCCCTCATCGGGGTAATCAAACGGCGTCTCTGTCACCGTTTGAGAATCCAGTAGATCCGGGTGCACAAACCCATACTTCCTCAGCACCTGATTGTCCGCCAAATTCAAAGCTTTGACCATCCCATTCCAGCAACTCTCTCCTGCGTACATCTGATTGTGGTCCCCACTGCAAGGTTGGCACCCCGTGAAATGTGTGACGAACGGCCGTCTATAACTCCCCTTTCCGTTACCCCAACCCCTCAGGTTCCGCTCCCTAAACGCACCGTATTGCTCGCTCACCTTCTCGGCGTGACGCCTCCTCAACCTCCCGTCTTCTCTCTCCATCTCCGTGTACTTCTCCGTTATGTTGGCCAGCGTCGGTAGTATATCTACCCAATATCCTTCAAAATAGTACTCTCCCTCCAAGTAAATCTTGTCCGTTAAACTCTTATCTTGATGGATGAGATAAATCAGACCCGTCTGATCGTCCGATTCTGGGAACAGCTTGTCCTTGAAAATTGACCGTTGGATTTCACCCCATTTAGGGTAATCCGGGCTCATGGGGCCCATGTTGGCCCAGGTGTCCATGAAGTCCATGGACCACTGGCAGTTCCTGATCAGAAACACCCCGGCGTTTAACGCCGTCCAACTTTTCTTCTCGTAAATCAGCTTAGCCCAACCGTGGACAACAATATTGTGGTTCTTGTAGTCGTACCGCCGTAGCGGTAGCTTGTACTCCATGTCGGTAAACATTGCGTCCGAGTCGACCCACCAGATCCACTCGGCCTCCGGGTGAGCTAACATCGCCGCTTTAACCACCGGTAGCTTTGCCCAGAAAGTCTTCATCTTTGGGTGAAGCAACACGTTGTTGTAGAATATATCGATACCGTGGATCCTACAGTAGTCTACTTTGTTCTTGAAAAACCTTAAGAGTAAATGATCGCCGATAGGGTTCTTGCATGGCGTCGGTTGAGAACCAGTGACCATAACGACGCGGTCACGTACTCCGGCCGCAAAAGTAGGGTGGTGTTTGAGCCACTCTTTTCTCTTCTCGTCCCAGTTCTTGACGGGCTTTTCTATGGAGTATCTGAGTTCTGGGTCGTCGTAGAAAGTGGGTTCTGGTGGGTCGTAGCCAAGGTTAACAGCGGGTTGGCCGTGAAGACATTGTGTTGAGTCGGAACCAACTTTCGACGTCGAACCGGTGACCGTGGGATCCATGCTGTGAGTGAAGTTAGGACCAGCGAAGGACCAAAAAGACCAGACCAGTAAGAACGCGAGCAATGATCCACCAAGGTAGATAAACCCATCATTGAGACAGGAAAAAGTGGACTTGTTTCGAGCGTTTGATTTCGCCATCGGAGAGTGCTGAGACTTGGATACTTCTGGCACGACCATTTTCAATGATGTTAATAACTTACTTGGATAACTACAAACAAAAGCTTTGCAGCTTGCTCTTGTCTGTCTTGCGTCGACCAGCGGACAGATGGTGCCTTAACAGCTTGAAACGTTGCTCTCTTTGTCTCCATCACGCAACTCGCATCCTAAATTTAGCAGAGAGAAGCCATTAAAACGGTTAAAGATACGGTACGATCCAATCTGATCAAACTTTAATTTTCTTGTACTTTCTTACTTAAAGAGGGCTTTAGTTTGAGAGAGTGAGTGTTACAGAGTGTGTTAATTTCACTTAGGTATATGAGCGCGGAGCAGGCTAAAATGCGCAGGTATGGGAAAGATAAAGCGTGAACTACGGTACGGTGGGGTCCGCTTCCTCTTCTTTAACTTTGCTGCTTCTTCCTATAAATAAGGTGCTTAGGTGTGGAAGATTCTGGGACTGACACGTGGAGTAGTGCACGTGATTGGGGCTGTGTAACCGACGATCTTTTTTGTCAGGTGGCTTAGATTGCATAGTTCAGTGCATAATTTCCGTCATTAGTGTTCCAAGTGTCGGCTTTCAGATATTGTTTTTTATTTAATTGCAAAATTATATAAATAATTCTTAAAAATTAAAATAATTGAGTTTTTAAATTCTTAGAATCCAATTTTATTTTATTTTATAATTTATTATTAATTATTTAGTAAAACATGACAATAATGGTTCAGGAGCTTTCATCCTGTCTTAGTCCATCTACCATAGGAATCCTTATGTCATGATTTTTCCTAAATAAGAAACCGAACAGGAAGATTGGACCGCCTGTTTGACCGAAATCATCGGAAACTAATTAAGGAAAAGCAACCTTTTAAGCGTTTGATGGTTTTGCAGCTACCAAATGAGCATTTATAATGATATTTTCATCATATTCGCCTGAAAAAAAAGGGTTCTTGTTATGTCAATTTCTTCTACTAATTGCATTGCACCCATCACATGTCATTGATAGGTCTATTCCCTTATCAATGAACTTGTCGATTGGTCCAAAAACCTATGTCAGGTCAACAAACATCTCGGTTAAGACTGAAGAGAGCTCTAAAGCCAGAAAGAGAGAGAGTGAGACGAAAAGAGACAAATGGGGGTTGCAGGGAAGTAAGGCCTACATGCATGTGAGGGATTTGAAGGTGGTGAATATCCTTTGCAGACAAAATTTCTGCAAACTCATGTGCCTTCACTGACCAATTCAAAAACCAATTTTAGATTTTGATGATGGTGGGAAGTGGAGCTGCCATTAGTTTGTGCATCATACCTAATTAACCTTGTTATTTGTACAATCAAAGGTAAAATGAAATGATCATGATACAGGACTTACAGGATTTACTTATTCAACATCCATCCAGGTCTCGCCACCTGAGGTAAACGACCCCTGCACGATAATGAGCATATGCTCCAGCAACCACAAGTACATGAAAGAGTTGGTGGCTGTGACCTGCAATGTCAAATTTCCCAGGCATCCATCGTTCAGGAATCCTTGCGGCATAAACTAGTACTCCAATTCCATACGACAGCCCCATCAAAACTTCGTAGCCGGTCGTATGGAGTGCCTCTGGCAGGCTCCAAAACAATATTAGCTTGTGCAGAATCGGTACCAATCCGCACAAACCCATGCCTGAGAAGAGGCATACGCGAGTTGTGCGGAACTCAGGTGTTTGAAACATGGGAAGCAGAGAAAATAAGACTGCGGCAATTCCGAAAATAGTTATGAACCCCATGTAAAGGTTGCAGAAGAATGGATAACACATGAAGGAGTAGTAGACAACAGGGTAAAAGGAAGTTGATATCAGCGCAGCAATTCCAGCATAGTCAAGCCTGAGCATAATACATGATAGCCTCTCGGAGTGACAAGAAAGAAGGTGAAAAATACTGCTAGCAAGCAAGCAAAACATGGCTCCGCCCAAGAAAGCGAAGAACGGCCATCGGGTAATTGGCCTCGCCATCAGGGGTGCTATTATGTTCGCCACATCATCTGTCATATTACGCTGCATTTGGTCATGAAGAACACAAGTTGAATAATTAACTAGGAAGAAAATGGATTCTGTGATGCAAGATTTTTCCTATACTCTAGATCAGATATTCGATAAATGGAATATAAAAGAAAGAAACATTACCAGGACACGAACATCTGTGGAGTTGCCAAGTGAGAAACACCCAGGCAAACAATTATAGAGAAGCTCCAGAACATGCCATCTTGAAGGAGAAGAAATCAGATCCATAGAAGGTAAGGTTGACTTCAATTCATCCCTTAGTCTGTGCAGATCAGGCATGTGGGGAAAAGAAGGGAGACATGCATGTAATTTGTGCAAATCAGCCTTCAGCACATCTGGCAGCTGTAGAGAATGGAGATCAACAACTTTTGGTACTTTCATTGCAGTGTATATGGTCAGAGAAAGGAATATTAAGAACCCAATCAAATGCCTGCAAGAAATAATAGTTAAACAAGAAAGTTACCCTTCAAGCCAATAACAGAATGTATTTCTTCAACAACTTCAGAACTTCCAGTTAATAAAAGATTAAACAAGATAAATACATATAGCATCACAGAATTATTGTTCCCGGGATTCAATGTTTATATATCTAAGATATCGACACGATTAAAGAAAACAGATAGGTTGCCTTTTATGATATGATTCAGCTAGTGTCTTCATGAAATATTCTTAGAATATAGGATGTAGCAAGCTCTAACTCCATTATGAACACCGTGCTCCCTCATATCTGATGCCATGGCTACTCTGTTTTCTCTCATAAAAACATAATTAGTATTATGCATCTCAAATGTTCCTACAGATTGATTGAGTAAAGAGCATTTGCTCGTATCTGAAGACATCTGTTGGCATTCCATTTGGACTCTCATCCACCTTTACAAAAAAGTTCCACCATAATGAAATCTGCACCTTTCTGACTAATCACTGATCCTCTTCAAGTGAGCGATAATAAAGCAATAAGTACAACCATCCTCTTCATAGAAACTCGTAAACTCATAATTAGCATTTCAAAATCACCATGACCCTTTAAGTTTATGAAGTTTTCATTCTCTAGGTTCTCTTCAATTTCTTATTTCAGAGGTTAAGTAACACCCACATAAGCATAGAACCAAACAATATTTTTAAAACTAAAAGATAAAACAATCATAAACATTGAAACCAAAAAAAGAAATCAGGCGATTGATCTTCCAGCAATCCTAACATCTCATAATACAAACACTAGTCAAAACCCAAGCAAATAACTACAGGTACATAAAAGAATTCTACTTTGTTTTTTGAGAATTTTGTTGCATAAGAGAGGAAACTTACGTCCAAACATTTAATGTCTCATTGTGGATAGAGAAGATACTAAGCAAAGTCTCCTTCAAGGGCCAATTAGCTCGGTAGTGGCCCAAAATGTACTCGTTGTCCCTTAAATAATCTGGCAAAGAATGGTATTCTACCAACTGATACTTTACTTTCTTCCATAGTCTCCTGCCTTTCCCCTTCTTAGATGAGCTTACTTGATGCATTTCTAATGTTTCAGATATCACCTTAGAATCCTCAGCGGGTAGTCTTACACCTTCCATCCTAAGTCAGAACCAACATAAACGTTGCAGAGGTCAAAAAGAATCCGACTTTTAGAACCAACGTAGATAACTAGTTACTAAGAAGCATAAACATACACCAAGCTCAATTTTAACAACTCCACATAACCAAGCTACTCCAACTCAACTATATAGGGAAGCAATCCATAAATGCATTCAAAAAGAACAGAAAAGGCAAACGAAACCCAGGAACCGAAACAAAGAGCTAGTTCCTGAAATAAGAACAACCCAGATGGGGTCTCTTCAGAAAGATTGAATGTTGGGTTATAATTCGCGGGCGCATATGACAAAACGTCGTGGTAAACTCAAAAGGTGAAGCCAAGAAAATGGGAACCAAGTATGAGACAAAAATCCTAAATACTAGATGTAAACGAGCTTGAATTCTAACCGTTAACCAAAGGGACATACTCGCACGAAAAGGAACACAAAGACAGGAACTTTGAAGAACCCAACTATGGAAAACATTGCCTTTTAAAGTTGAAGAAAGAAATGGAGGGAAGAAGGGCATTGGTGATAGAGAAAGGAAGATGCTGTAAGCAGATTCGGAGACGCCAAAGATGGGTTCCTTGTAGTTGTCACTCGACTTGCCAGTTTGGCACTAATTTTCCTACGACAAGCTATCGAAGGAAGCAAATTGCGAACTCTTTATTTGTGTTTTGTGTAAATCGTAGTTTATGGAAAGGTTACTCTTGTCATACAATGGCATTTTATTATTAAAATGACATCATAATTGTCCAGATTTGTCTGTGATTCTGAGCAGGAGACAACTCAGAATCGTCAAAAACTTCAACACGATACAAACGTTTGACTACCGTAAGAATTATGACCATGTCTTGATAAAAATAAATTGTTCTCTAAAAAAAGAGATTAGTAATTAATAATAATTCTTAATTTTTCTTCAAATTGTTTTAAATCTTTATAATCAACTGATTAATTTTTGAATATAAGGAAAATTTAAATATATAAATTTATTTTCCTTTTTTTGTTGAATTCAAATAAATGTAGTTCTTTAATCAATGATCTTTTTTTCATAATTCAATACGTAATTTGTTATTTTATTACAAAATTTAATGTTGTTATATCTACACGAAACATGAATTAACCATTTTAAAAAATTGTTTAAAAGGGAAATATAATATTAGAATGAAGTTTCATCGAAGTAATTATATATTAAAAGATCAAGATAAAGGAGATTTAACAATTTTTGGCATCAATTAAACGTTAAAAGGAAAATATATAATAACAATGAAAACGATAGTTAATAAACCAATCCTACTCACAAAATCCCTCGTGGGTCGTGCTAAGAGATATTGCTGACGACAGGTTGCTTAAGTATAAACATCTTCAACTCATCAAATCCTTGGTTGCTTGATTATACGTCAACACACGCCTCTTGGTTTTTTAATGGAGTGTTTTGGAAGTTGATTTTTTTATAATATATCCTAATTTTTAACTTAATTCTTCGTCTAATGATTGAATCAACCCCTAATCAAATATATACCTTGATTATATTTAATCTCTTTTACAAATTCAGTAATAAGTATAACGATTCTATTGTTAGATTTGATAATAAGTTAAAGTTCGAGTCCGGTTTGAAAACTAGTCAACCTAGAACACTACTACCCATTGTTCTAACGGAGAGAATAACCTATGATTATTTTTTTGAGAAATTTTCAAACAAATAATATGATGAGAATAACCTATGATTATTTTTTGAGAAATTTTCAAATAAATAATATGATGAAATTTTAAACAGTTATTTCGATAATTTTTAAAATAAATTATGAAAAATCCACCCATACTTCACTTTATTGATCGATTTAAGTACGTGTGAAGGGAAGAATCAGTCACAGCTGGGGATTTGCTGCATTCTGCCACACCTTCGAGAATAAATCAAATTGTTTTATTGAAAGTTGCACCCGTACATTAAATGAAGGCCTATCATCCATGTGCCAAGTATATGCATGTTGTGTATGGCTCATATATACATGTTACAAATTTGAAGTGTGTGGGGAAGAACGCAGGTGTTTTCTTGCGAGTGTATGGGTGAACATGGCTTGAGACACCGATGTATCCTAGTGTGTGTTCCTTTCAAAAAATTAGAGATAAAGACACAGGCAAAAGAGTTGATGTGATAACAGGTTTTATTATAGAAGATACAGTATTCGAGATGGTCATATCCAAATGTCAAAGAAACAGAAGGATTAATGGTCTAGGTCATTAGCCTATCCCAAACTATGTCCGCAACAAACAATCTCATTTGGTAATGGGATTTTGGTGGATTTCAAATTCTTGAAGGATTCTAGGACCTATTAGAATTATGGTTTAGTTAGTTTGAGTTTGGTAAGAAGCCATTTGATTATAATTGAATAAGTAAGAGTTCACAGTTAACTATACCATATAAAACTAGCTTATATATAGAAGAAATATGTAATCTTCAAGTGAGTTTTCGATCACTATAGGGAAATTAATTGCTCTTGGCTCCCCAAGATGTAGGCAAACACAATTGATTGAACCTAATTAAAATTTTCTTACATTCTTTTTCTTTTATTATAATTATTATTACCATATATTCCTAAAAAGTAGCATTCGAGCATAATTGAGGTAATGATGACTTCAGTTGCAAAATTTGAAGTAAGGAAATTCAATAGGATTGGGACTTTGGACTATGGTCACAAAGAGTGAAGGACTTGTTAATGTAGCAAGGCTTACTAAAAGGGATGTAAAAGAATAAACTAAAAGATATGGATGAGTTCGATTGGGGGAGTTAGATGCATAAGAAGCTATAATCATTCCATTATGTTTGGCAAACGAGGTTATGTATTGCATAAATTGAATTTCCTATAGAGATGTGGAAGAAGCTAGAGATTTGTACATGTCAAAGTCTCTCACAAATATGTTGTATTTGAAATAGAAATTATACAGGAATAAGATATAAGAGGGAACAGATCTGAAACAACATATCAATGTATTTAACTAAATAGTTAATGATCTACTAAGGATTAAAGTTACTATTGTAGACGAGGATAAAGTAATGATTTTGCTATGTTCTTTACATCTTTTCTTATGGATATCTAATGATCACGTTCATATTTGGTAAAGAGATAGTTGGTGTAGAGAATATCGCTGCTATGTTATTGGTGTACAACCAATAAAGACTCAACACTAGTGAAAGCTTTCAAGAAGGGTTGTATATGAGGGAAAACCAAAATCATGGATGGAAATAGAGTAAGAATGACTCGTTTAAGTGGAGTTCTAGATCTAAATCCAAGGGTAGAACAATAATCCAATGCTACAAGTGTGAACAAACCATATATATCAAGAGGGACTGTCTGAATAAAGAGTAGAGGGACAAAAAAATTAATGATTTATTAAGGTCTGCTAATATAGTCTATAGTAGGGGCTCAAATTTTAGCAATATGCTCTACATTTTAATGAATCAAATTTAGGATTCATAGATTTTGGATACTAGATGCTAACACCATATGATATCAAACAAGGATTAATTTATGTTATATACATGAAGCAACTTTGGGATTGTCTAATTAGGGAATAATAAAGAGTGAAAATTAGTCAAAATATGATATATCATGATTAAAGGTGTGCTTAGTTCACTTAAGGGAATGATAATAAGAATTATAATGAATATAGTGAGGAATGGAAATGAATATGGTTTCCATTTCTCACCATATTAAGGGTATGGAGATTTCCACAAAGGGTGATATAAAAACATTGTTCATCCAATCATAAAATATTATCAACCATCTTTTTCATTCCTTACCCATTCTTTTCTTCCCATACCAACTAATCAAGCACCCCCTAAGATGTTTAATATCACTGTTGGGACGTTAGCAATGTTTGACATGTATCAAAACTAAGGAATAACTTGATGTCTTTAGGCACCTTACATATGAATAATTTCAGATATAAAATTGATGGAGATAGTATTAAGGAGGAAAAGAGTACAATAGCATATATGACCACATCATCTCTGTGAATAAAGGATAAAGGAACTTCATAATGGGAGCTTATTAAAGGATGGCAAATATTGAAAGATAGATTTTTACAAGTTTCAAACACTTGATAAAAATTTTAATGTAATGTTGTTTAAGGAGCATCATATGCTTAACCAAACAAACAAAAATGATGTGTCAGGGTAACATTGAGCAGTAGTGGTTCTAAGGTGGTACAAGTAGAAGTAGAATAGTTTGAAATGTTGTCCATTGGTTACCTAACAGTTTCACCATTATGATGGGTCGTCTCTGTTGCTTTTATTTTGAAACCTCACAACCTTCCACTGCGAACCATCTTCTCCTCCTGTTATTTTGATGGAAGACAATAGGGAGTATAAAAACTGTGAAATGGTATTAGGTCCCTAAACTTGACTTTTTTTTACACACACCATTTGATTACATTTGTTAAAAGCTTAGAAGAGCCCTCACTCATTCGAATCTCAACGTCAATGGTAAGAGTTATAAGATTAAAATTCCGCATTTCTGTTTTCTATTGTACTAGACATGTATATGGTTGATTCTTATGTCTAACAATAACAGTCTCCCACGTGGGTTGTAGATGTAAGCTAAAAGTCATGAAACCTCTACTCAATTAAAGAAACCAAAGCCAGGAATCATGGTGATAAGTCCTCTAAATGTGAGTACTATCATCCATGTATCACGATGCATCCTATTTCGTATTCCACTTTAACTGAATAAATAAACATATATGTTTATTTTAGGTCCATAATATGTGTTATTCTTAAAACAAAAATATGTACACCAGAATGAGAAAACAACAAAATTAATAAGAGTTTCGTGAAAATACATACAATAAATCACATAATAGAATCGAGTCCCATTCTAGCAACATGATCTTTGAAACTCTTTGGTGGCATGCCTTTTGTTAAAGAATCAACAATCATTAATTTAGTGCTAATGTGCTCAATGACCACTTTGTTCTCTTTGACACATTCTCTAATGGCCAAATATTTAATGTCGATGTGCTTACTTCGACTACCACTCTTGTTGTTTTTAGCCGAGAAAACTACAACTGAATTGTCACAGTACAGTCTCAATGGCTTAAAAATGAAATCCACAATTCTAAGCCCAGATATGAAACTCTTCAACTATACACCATGTGAGGTAGCCTAAAAAAAAAGAAACGAACTCAGCCTCCATGATAGAAGTAGCAATCAAAGTCTGCTTTGAAATCCTCCAGGGTACGGCTCCACTGGCAAACATAAACACATATCCAGATGTTGACTTTTGTGAATCAACACAACTAGCAAAGTTCGAATCTGAGTAGCCAACTACCTCAAGATTGTCAGTTTGTCTATATATAAGCATGTAATCTTTGGTCCCTTGTAAGTGCCTCATCACCTTTTTGGCAGCTCTTCAGTGGTCTATACTTGCGTTACTCTAATATCTTCCCAACATTCAGGTCTTGTACAAACCTGAGCATACATTAGGCTCCCTACTGCAGAAGCATATTTGCTCCCTTTCAAGCTCATTTTTCGGGCACTGGTTCAAATTGAACTTGTCACCCTTCATAATATGTGTTATACTCGATGAACAATATTTCATCTCAAATCTCGCTAAGACCTTATTGATATAGGTTTCTTGGGATAGACTCAAAATATATTGAGATCTGACCTTATGGATCTTAATGCCAATGACATAAGATGCCTCAACCATATCCTTCATATCAAAATTCTTACAAAGAAATTGTTTCACCTCATATAGCAAACCTTTGTCATTGGTGGCAAATAGAATATCATTCACATATAGAACAAGGAAACAAATTTTAGTCCCACTAACTTTCTGATATATGCATTGATCCATAATATTCTCAACAAAACCATACGAAGAGATGATATCATGGAATTTTAAATACCATTAATGGGAGGCTTGTTTCAATTCATATATGTATTTCTTAAGCTTACACACCAAACGCTCACCATCACTAGAGGAGAATTCTTTCGGTTGTTTCATACAAACTTCTTCCTCTAAATCTCCATTTAGGAACACTGTTTTCACATCCATTTGATGTAGTTCTATATCAAAATGGGCAACCAATGTCATAATCACTCGTAAGGAATCCTTCTTAGATACAGAAGAAAAGGTCTCCGTGTAATCGATTCCTTCTTGTTAAGTTATTCCTTTGGCAACAAGTCTAGCTTTATATCTTTTAATGTTGCCTAATAAGTCCCTTTTTATATTGAAGACCCGTTTACATCCAATGGCCTTTGCACCATCAGGCAACTCGACAAGATTCCAGACATTGTTAGATGCCATAGAATTCATCTCATCTACCATGTCATTGTACCACAATTGAGATTCTTGCAACTCATGACTTGTGAAAACATTTCAGGGTCATTTTCGGCTATAATATTATAGTCAGCTTCTTGTAAATACACAACGTAATCACTAAGTATTATTGATTTCTTCTCTCTAGTTAATCTTTTTAATATTTCTCTGAAGGAGCTTGTACAACTAGTTGCTCAACAACCTCTGGTGATTGCTGAACAATTGGATATACTAGATTGTCATCAGTCGCTTGTGAAACTTCAATGATTGGTTGTTCAATAACTATTTGACTTTGAGGGATGCTATAAATGACAATCAACCTATTATTTGAAGTAGGAGTTTGTATTTCACAATCATCCTTCTCAAAAACTAAGTCCTGAGATTGATCACTCCCACTGATCAAGTCATTCTCAAGAAACTTTGCATTTCTTGATTCCATAAACCTAATACTATGAGATGGACAATAAAATCTGTACCATTTGGACCTATCAGCATATCCAATGAAATACTCACTTATAGTCCTCGAATCCAGTTTTTTTTTTCTTGTGGATTGTAAACTCTTACTTCAAATGGGCATCCCCAATGCATATATGCCACAAACTTGGTTTCCAACCTTTCCATAACTCAAATGGTATTTTTGAAACAGCCTTGATTGGAACTCGATTTAATATATACACTATTGTTTTAAGAGCTTTAGTCTATAAGGATTTAGGAAGTTTAGAGCTACCAAGCATACTCCACACCATGTCTAATAATGTTTAGTTTCTTCTTTCTGCTACACCATTTTGGTCCGGAGACCCAAACATAATGTATTAAGCTATTATTCTATGCTCCTGAAGAAATTTCGCAAATAGACCAGGTGCTTGTCCATCCTTAGTGTATCTACCATAAAATTCTCCACCTCTATCTGATCTCACGATCTTTATTTGCTTACCGCATTGTCTCTCTACTT
>JAOQMM010000171.1:18224778-18236406 GCA_027563515.1 Erythroxylum platyclados | reverse complement strand
TAAATTTTTTTACTGAATTAAAAAATTTAAAAGTAAAAAAAGAAAACAAATAAACTAAGATGAGTTACTACAATCAGCAGCAGCCACCAGTAGGTGTTCCTCCACCGCAAGGTGCGTATTATGTTTTTTTTTAAATTCTGGGTCCTCCTTTTTGTTCTTGAATTTTGTTTCTTGATGGTGATCTTGTTTTTTATTTGTAGGATATCCAAAGGATGCTTATCCACCACCTGGATATCCAGTTCAGGGATATCCCCAGGGTTATCCTCCTCAGGGTTATGCCCCACAATACGCTCAGCCTCCTCCTAGGCAAGAGACTGGTTTTCTTGAAGGATGGTAAGTGTCTCTCTTCTCCATTTCTTTCTCTTAATTTGTCATCTTGGTAGAATTTGGATCATACTGGCATGCCAATTGTTATACCATTCGCATGGTAAATTTTGTTTATGTGAGCTTCTAACATGTTGATGCCTTGTTTCTGGGAAGTTGTTTACTTTAGCTGCTTATGTTGGGAGGAACTAGATGCAATCTTCCTTTCCTTGGAAAGTTTTAGTAGAATTTACGTTTAAGAGAATGAAGATTAGTAATTGTTTGAAATTGAATGGTTTAATGATCTGTCATGAGAATTCTGATCGAATGATTTAGAATCATAACCTTTTAATTGCTTGAAGATCACGCGAAAGAGAACTTTAGAGCTTTAATCCCATTCATAAAGTGTTTTATAGTTACAAGAGTGTTTTTTGTTTTCTTATATGCAGCTTAGCAGCACTCTGTTGTTGCTGCCTTCTGGATGCTTGCTTCTGAAGGGTCCTCTAACCAAGCAACAATTAGCGGCATTTTGTTCTGTTCTTCTTTTGATGGCTTGTTATGGCCTAGGCGGCAATAGTATGATAGCAGTATATAGCAGAACTACTCCCCTGCACATGTACCTGGTTTTATTCTTTTATGAATGAACAATTTAGTGAATAATTCACTCTGTAAATTTATCTTACTATTGTTCTAAGTTTCTTGGTGGAGCCAAACACAATAATTTAGCTGCTTTTCTTGTTCTTGATAAGGTTTCTGTTCTTCAGAGGGAAAGAGTGCATTGTGAAGAAGTGGTCACTTTTCTCTTACTATTGGATGATACTATTGGATGATGATGACGTTGATGATAACTGCTCTTTTGGCATTTAATTACATGGTTCAGGCATCTCAATATCACTTTGTCAAGCATCATATTAATTGCAAGGGAAGAATTATGTCTCTTCCTTTGGTTGATGTTGCAAAGAAAAGACCAGAAAGGACAAGGGAAAGCAAGAATTTGGAGGTCTAGGTGGACCAACTGGCAATGTCATCTGTTCACTTTAACGTGCTAAAGTCTCAATTTTGGGGCGTAAAGAAGACTTATCTTACTAATGGAAATAATTGGTGGATGACTTTTGCTTAAAAGTTGCAAATTTATTATTTTATAAGGCTGTTTACTTATTCGATAAACCATATGCATTAATTAATAATTAAAAATTTAATATGAACATTCAACAGTTACTATTTGGGATTATATTAGTCGAAACTTGCCATCAAATCTCAACCAACAAAAGCCAAGAGAATATACCAAACTCATCTTGTTTGTTCGTATGTTAGTTCTATTGGGGCAAATGATTTGCAGAGAGAATACAAGAACACAAACAAGACAAACAGGAAAGAGATTAGTTTCCATCAGCTTTGGCCAAGCCCTTGAACTTGAAGTTATCAGCATATGACTTTGGCTGCATGACAAGACAAGCAGTAAGTACCAAAGCAAGAAATCTGTAGATCTAGGAACAAACAAAAATAAAACATTTGGTTCACATGAATATAAAGAAGATTCTGAGTCGAGCCTAAAAGAGTAAGTCAAGAATGTCGCGTAAGATTCCTTTTCCCATCTGATATGGATATCAACAGTTACTCATAAACCATCAACATGACACCTCTTCACTAACAGACTCTTAAGGATGTACTTAAAAGGGCTATGCAACAGTAATTCTATCTAAGCTACCAGAAAAACTTAGTCAATAGTCATACAATCTCCAATGTAATATCCTGCATAACATGACCTTCCCACTGTTGAAGAAATAGTTTAGTACACACTACACACGTTTGGAAAAAAATGTTGGTGGTAAAGAATTAACTGTTCCATCTACACTACACGTGTACAGCAATTTCTTCGGCAATAAACGGAACCTAAAACCAAAGTCAGTAAAATTATAAACACTCTGTTACATGAGGAACAAAATTAAACAAGCACAATGAGAACATAACACAATCGAAAACCAAATTTAAATAACTGAAGTACCAAAACCTTAATCTAAGAAAACAAGCATGCTCTTGTATGACATATTATTAAGATGGAAACTGCTGCTAAAAGACGGGGAAAGAAAATTTACAAACCTTCAATAGAGGTGTATGACGCTTTTTAACCTGGAATGAGTTCAAGAAGGTACGTAAGCAAGAAAGGTATGAAGAGGTGCATATCTGAGTTTACTCTACTGGACAGTAAAAAGAAAGCAATGCAAGAAATGAGCTGCATTTTCATGTCTGATCGAAAATGCTTTCAATTAAACTGAAGGCTGGCTCAATAGAACAAACAAACTGTCTGATTATATTCACAACGCAAAAGCACTATTTATGCTAAGAAAACTCAGTCTTAACAATTAAGTACCAGCGGACTGATGTAACTAGATTAAAAAAATTATAGGAGCCAAAAAGTATGACATTTGACTTCATTTCCATCCCCATGGATATACTTGCTAACATTTCCACGGACTGAAAAATCACAATCATAGATGGGAATAATATCAGTCAGTTTGCATGTGAAAGAAAAATCTGTTTGATAACATATGCAACCAGATTAAGCAAAGCCAGAATATTGGCAGAATGACAGAGACTTCAAGTGAGAATTAACTTCATAAAGCCAGCTAGCATCCTAGAGCCAAAACAAGAAAAGAGAAAAAAAGAAAGACACCATACACATTTTTTTTAAGCAGTTAACTTTTAACAGGACCAAGGCTTAGCACATACCACATAATTCCAACCATGTCGCTCTGCAAATTCCTTTGCAGCTCCTTCACTCTCAAAACTAAGTCCAGCATCACCAACATTTGCATAAGGGTCACCTGTGGATGTCCAACCCATCAACGGATTTTCCCACCTACAGAATTAAGTCATGTAAAAATAACTATTAACATAAATACCATAATCTGCAACTAGACCAAAAAATATAATCTCTATATTACAACCTGCACTATGTAAATGTTTTACCACTAAAATAAGACATAAATCATGTTGCAGAAAGGTACTAGGTAAGCAAAATTTCATTAGAGATATTATCAGCACATATGGAACTCCTTAGATATCATTATGGAAATATTTAGTAATACAAGTATGCAGAGAATCGAAAAAGCTACTTGCCGTAAACAATTCTTGGACATAACAGATAATGCTAGTCCTCTAAGAAAGTGGGATTTCTTAGCATATAAGAACTCTTTTTAGGACATAAGGCTTTTCCATAAGTATAAACAACTAAGAAAGTGGGATTACTTAGCATATAAGAACTCTTTTTAGGACATAAGGCTTTTCCATAATTATAAACAAAAGAAAATTTGCCACATCTGCAAGTATCTCTAGAAGAATAATCCTACCCGTTTATCCAAAATATACCCGAATCCAAGGGTTTGTAATCCCTAGCATGAATTCATAAAATTAAGAGGACATACTTTTGTGTCGACATAAAATTGATTTTCCACCTTCCAACTTTCCCAGCTCCTTGCTGCGACGCAGTTCTAGCTGGTGAATAAATAAATACCTGCGACCAAGTCATAATCAAGAAAAAGTACACAAGACAGAAAACTCAGGACGAAACCAAACAACAGTGCACATAATGATACACAATTCAGAGTAACAAACTGAAATAAAGGACAGAAAAGAAAGCGTGAAATGGATTTTGTTCCAAACTTAGAGATAAATGGGCATGTTTTGCAAGTAAAAACATTTCCTAACACAAAGTAGAATTGGGAAATAACCTCCCATGACCCCGATGACGAAACTGAATTTAGCAAGAATCGCAAATCTCTTTTAAGTCCGATCTTCCACACACCTAAAGAATTCAACCCAGAAAAAGCCTTCCACTACATATTTCTGAAAAAAAGAAGGCTATAATTAGTTCGTCTTCCATAAGATCCAAATGCAAGGAGTTGCAAGTCAATCAAAATAAGGTTCCAGAAAACCACTTTACACTGACTAATTCTTCCTCTTTCCTTTCACATTCATTTTCTTTACATTTTCAGCCAGCACAATCGCAATCACTACCATGGTCGCTATAAATGGGGCTAAACGATTAAAAATAAAATCTTTTGAAAACCTAAGCCATCAAACCACTAGAGCATCCCTCAAATAGTCGAAATCTTATAAAAACACAAACTTTAACAATTAGCGAATTTCAACACATAGGTAGAAACTCAATTTAAAAGCATATACATAAACAGTTATAATATACCCTCCGGCGAAGATGCTCTTCGGGAATTCCGGAGACCATGCCGATCTCACCGGGCTTAACCTCCACCAAAGCCTCCGATGAAGCAGAGAACGGTCTAGAGAGAGGACCCAGAAGAGCGTGGCCATTGTTGCACATCCGTTGCAGAGAGCTCATCATCGTTCCGAAGTCTGAACTCTGAACCCAGAAACGATGTCGCAAGACTTCGTTTTCGTTACGGTTGTCCTGGAAGCAAATGGTAAAATGTTGTACGGGCACTTTCGACACTCTCCGTACGAATTCTTCCAAAAATTACAGAATCACCCTTAAGATTTCAGGAAATATTATGAATGCCCTATTCATTGAGATTACACTATTTCACGTAATCTGCCAAAAAATAAAAAAAGAAATTAAGTAAAGAGGGTGAAATCCTTCTAAGTAAAATTTTAGGTTTTTTTAATAGTTAAATTACACTATTATCCATTATGCCATGTGTTTTAAGAATACAATAATGGAATAATAATCTAATATTACTAATGTAAAATTATAAAAAATAAAAATAACAATTAATCATATTGAAATTAGATCATTTTATTTAATTTATAAACGATTTAAAGTTAATATATTATTTAATTTAAAACATTATTTTAATTTATAATTAAAATAAATTTAATCTAACTAAAAAATTTCAACTATTTTATTGATTAATATATTGTTATTCTCGTCGTTATAAAATTAATGTTTTTCTATTAGTAAAAAAACTCATTATAAGATTCAAAAAGGAGTTATTCATTTTTACCTTGAAAACTTACCACATTGGTGATTTAAAAATATAATTCGAAATAAAATCACTTTAAAGTAATGTTTTAAAAACTGAACTGGAAGTTAAATCAGTAAAATAAGAAATTTAAGGTTTAAAAAGTTCAACCGGTATTAGACCGTCGACTAAAGATTGAATAAAATTAAAAATTTGAAATATAATTAAAAGTGATTGTTCTTAATATAAAAAATTTTGAAGTTTAATAGAAAAAATTGTTAAATGAAAATTAATTAATTAATTTTAGTTTATAAGAACTTATTAGTTAATAAAAATTGACAAATTAATTAATAGATTGATCAGTTTTTAATTAAAGTAAAATCGAACTAGAAAGTTGAAAATCGAATCCAAAAATTAAAACGTTCAAAATTTTTAAAATTTAACCAGTCAAACTGATTGAGTTTTTTAATCATTGCTTTATAAGTATCTTGACATTCATAACTAATCACTAACACATATAATCACTAACACATATCAATTCCTTAAAATTGGTTAATCATGTTTTAATATAATCATTAATTAAGTGGCAAGAATGGTAATTTAAGAAACGTTAGGGGCCGCAAAAGGCAAACGATAGTTACAGAGAAATTTGCAAAAAAGGATCGGAACAAGTCGTATTTTCATTTGGGCGGCCCAAATATAAAATCCATAGAAAAGAAGAAAAGGACGCAGTATGTTTCAGTCGCTCAATCTCTTCCATCTCCATTTGCTTGCAATTCCATATGTATATGTGGATGTGTGTATATATAAATAATCTACAATGATCCCTTTGTGAATTCGTCACTTCTTGGTTCCTCTGGTCAGGTAAGAACAGGCTCAGCTCAACACCTAAACAGATTGTAATTAATTTGATTTTTTGTTTTAATTTTGCATTTTCCCTTTACATTATTTGCTGAATTTGCTGTTTTGCTTTTGGGATTTTTATGATCTCTAGTTTATCTTCTCGAACTCGGATTTTGATTTTCGTTTAGCCGCCCAGAATCGTTCTTTTCATTTCTTTTCTATTGTTTCTTTTCTGGTTTACTTTATACCGGTTTTTGTGCCTGTGTTCGCATTTGAACTTCATGGCAAAGAAGAAATTGTTAGTGATTGTGAGACCCAGATGGATAATTATAAAACATTTTGACATTTGTTGATTATGTTAAAATTGGATCTCAAAGTTATGTCTTTTATTTCATGATTTATGTAGAATGCTCCTGTGTTTGTTCTGGTTAGAGTTGCTCAATATATGCGTATTTAGTGCACTATCAATTGTTTGGTTTCCATTGATGATGGGGACAAGAGTTAAACTAAGAAAATTTTCTTGGAAAGGGCATTGCATATTGATGGGGGCTCCTAAACAGAAGTGGACAGCTGAAGAAGAGGCAGCTCTTAGAGCTGGCGTGGTTAAGCATGGGAGGGGCAGATGGCGCACTATACTTATGGACCCTGAGTTCAGTGCTGTCTTGCGTTTACGCTCCAATGTTGATCTCAAGGTATGCATGATGCGAGAGAACCATAAATATCAATTTTCTTTGTAGATAGATTTTGTTTGTTCAAAACCTGATATTAATTTGATTTATTGGGGATAGAAACTAATGATGGACTCTCAATTGTTAATAGTATAGTTGATCAGTTGGCACTTGTTAGAAAATGTTAGTCATGTAGTTAATTTTTGGCAGGATAAATGGAGAAATATTAATGTTACTGCAATATGGGGGTCTAGGCAAAAAGCAAAACTTGCACTTAAAAGAAATCATCAAAATTCCAAGCGTGGTGAAACCTCCAAGGCTTTGAGCATTGTTCGACAGAGCAATGAAGAAATTGCTGATGCTACACCTCTTGCAGTTTCCAATGGAACACCAAGAAATGGTGGTTCTAGAGGAGTAACTTTAAGGTCACATCCCTTCTGATGTTCAATATTTGAGTTCTTCAGTGTGCTGCATATGATACATTTTTGTTGATAATTTGTTGGAATTGGACTAGCAACAGACTAATTTCTGAACAATCGTGCACCTTGAAGATCATTTCTAGTGCTAATCATTGGAATTGATAAAGTTGAACAACCTGATGTTCCTGCTTATTTTCTCCTAATTATTTTAAATAATAAATAAAAATCCATTACACATAAAATCATGGTTGGATGTGCTCAAGTAGAGCCCATAGTAATGCATATAAAGTTGTTTTTCCATTTCCTGGGTGCTAAAGAACAGGGAGTGGTTCTTCTGGTTCCAAATGGGCTAAGAGAAGAATAAATCTCTGAAATGACTGTCCATATGAAGTTGTTATGAAGAAAAAGCTATGACAGATAGAAATACTAGGCAACAGTCTAAGTGAAAGTACTCATAGTACAAAACTTTTCTCCATTAGGACCATATTTCATCTACAACATTTTAAATTATACTTGAACTTAAATTAAATTTTAAATATCTTTTGTTACGTCTTAAGACCTTATAGCACGTACGACTTTATAAATTATAATCTTCACCACAAGTTTTAGTCCGAAGGCCTACTGCTTGGCAGTCCTTGAGTTTACCAATCTGAAATGCTCTTTTTCAAGTCTTGGTCCAGCATATTAGCAGAAGACATCTGTTTGTTATATCGGTATTTTCAAAAATAATGCTGAGTTTGTTTAAATAATGGGCAGTAGAGTTATCTGGAAACAAAAGTGCACTTTTAGCAATCAGTAGTAGAAATTAAATAGTTTTTTGTTTTGGTTATCATGACTTTTGATCAGTTCAAATTTTCAGCGAAGCATGTATATACTTCGAAGGATAAGACCTTGAAATTTTTATAGATGGGCATGAGTTTTCTTGTTTCAGTTTATGATTGATGATTGATACTCTTGTTGCTATATCATCGATTCAGGTTGGATAATTTAATATTAGAGGCCATTACCGCACTGAACGAGCCAAATGGTTCTGACAGGGCCTCAATTTCTTTGTACATAGAGGTACATTCATTCATCTTAATATGATGCTATATGGTTAAAGTATGATTTACAGAATTAAAGACTGAATGAGGGAAACTGCAGCCTTTTTCTTGTTAATGCTTTTGATACTTAAACTAGCAGAACTTTATTCCAGCTTTTCTCATGAGTAGGCCACTCTTTCCTTACCTGAGTTATTAGTTGTCCAAAAAAAGAACTGCAATTTGGAGATTTTTTTTTCTCAAAATTTGAGGCTAGAATTATGGTACTAGTGCTGAAAAATTTTGTAAATAAAAGAAGCAAGGACATGTTTCTGTTATCAAACTAGTAATTTGATATTGGTGATTACCATTTTACACAATGCAATGGAATTTTTCCTGTTCATTCACATCTATATATGCTATTTTATTTCTTTTTCTTCAGACTGATTCTAACATTACTAACATGAAAAATGTTATAGAACAATTACAAGGCACCCCCAAACCTCAGAAAACATTTGGCTGGAAAGTTAAAGTTTTTGACTGCAAATGGAACATTGATCAAGGTACTCTGCTTTTCCAAGAACAAGATCATGAAATTCAGCAAGTATTTTTTTCCATGATAAAGCATGTTAAATGTGAGCCATGGTAGTGAATGCAAGTAGTTCCCTGCAGAATCGACCATTGATACCTTCTGAACATTTTTGTGGGCACAAGTAAAAGATTTGTTACATATTTGTGATGTATGTAATACTTTAAAAGGATCAAATAAGTATGCTCTTGAGGCATCTTAATGGTTGGAACGAATTTCAGGATACCATGTTTCTAAATCTTCAAAATCAGGTTAATATTGCTAGAACTAGGCAAGCAGGGTCTTGATGCATCCAAGGGGGTGGAAAGAATTTTTGGATACAATGGTCTTGAATTTTCAAAGCTTAAGTTAATCGCTTCAAAAGAATATAATTCACATGCATTATCCTTTTTATCACAGGTCAAGCATAAATACAGAATTCAATCTAGCTCAACAGGTTCCGAAAGTAGAAGAAACTCTCCCCTTTTGCTAGAAGAAAAGCATAAGGATTCTCCAAATTCAGAGAAGAGTGCTAAAATCCTAACTAAATCCCAGGTTGATCAAGAGCTATTAAAGATCAAGGGCATGACTGCTTTAGAAGCTGCAGCAGCAGCTGCAAAAGCTGTTGCAGAGGCAGAAGCTGCAATTGCAGCGGCTGAGGAGGCTGCTCGGGAGGCTGAGAAAGCAGAAAGTGAAGCAGAAGCAGCTCAACTTTTTGCGGAAGCAGCAATGAAAGCATTCAAATATAGGACGTGTCATAACTGGTATGCATTTCTCTGGCAAGTCTTGCTAGTGTTTTTTTTCTTTAGTACAAGTTATTCTTTAGTCTCCCTACAACCTAAACTTGCATTCTTTCTTTTAATTCTGGCCATCCAGAGTAAAGTTTCTTGAATGTTTCTGAGGCTCTAGAAAACTAGCAGTTACCAATACCATTGCACCATGCCAAACAAAAATAGTTTCAGTTAACAAAATGAGCTAGATAAACAAAAACAAATTCTGCCATCTGCCTGTTAGTTGACACACCAATGTGCAAGGCAACTATGGTTGTTTTGGTTGATGGCTATAATTTTGTCGTCTTGTTATAAAAATTCCCCCAAAACAAAGTTTCCAAAGGGAAATGAGACCACTACCTAGTCATTCTTTAGGAATTTTCCTACGAACAGCAAATGTCTTTTCCTTCTATATCCTCCCTATCTCCCTTCTAAAAAAGGTTTACTGGGTATTTTACTGAGGGATATGCATATAAAGGTCTAACTATGGTACTGTATACAAACTATTGCAGATGACAAGATCTACATATGGGGATAGTCAGGACGGTTTGGCATGAAATACACATTACTTGACATCATCCAGCCCAGCTATTTCGGCTGTCATGTTGTCCATAACTGTAAATGTAGTTAGGGTTGTATATCTCAAAAACGAAACAGCATTCTATGGAACCTAAATTACTTGCGGCAGTACTATTTTGACTAGAATCATATAGGTTTAGGGGCTTGGAGTTTGGATGAGATATATAAAGCAAAGAGACTGGTATAAGAGTCAGAAATATCATCTTAAGATGATCCTTTTTCATGGGTATGAATACAACATGAGTTACGTCACTGCTTTATGCTTTACATGTCTCTTATTTTCTTTTTTTTTTACTGGGGAAAATAATGAACATATACTATTAAAGCTTTAAAAATTGAAGAAATTAAGAGAGTTTCTTTCCATTGTGCTCATTAAGTTCGTAAAATTGCAATGAGTTTCATCTACTAACCATTCCTTCAAGTATTAGCTTTCTCCATCTGACACAGAACCTCAAGAATCAAAGTCTGTCATTTTCGACTTGTCATGTAAGTAACCAGCATGCAAATTGACGTTACTCAGAAAAAGTGATGATTTCTCAGAGTCCAGTCCATTCTCCAGAAGAATGCAGCAAGAGTAAAATCGGTAATCAGCTTGTGCCTCAAATACAAGAAGAACATATATCAAGCACCTTGAGTGCATTAGGCATGGTAACCAACAATGTTTTGGAGCTTTCCATGATTAACCTTTAAACCATGTACGGTAGGCAAACTACTTGTATTCTGATATTGGCAGGGTCCCAAAGACCGCTTTTTCTTGACTACCCTTCTTGAACAAAACAGGAGCTTTCTCTACCAATTCCTTGGTCTCCTTTAAACCCAAATCAGTAAAACCCCTATCCTCCTTTATAATCTTGATCTTCGCCGCCGCATCGTACTTCTCCAGCTTTATATCAAACACCGTCTTCTCCGCCGTCAGCTGGGCGTTTGCTAACACGGATCGTGGACATCGGGTGAAGATACTCTTCGAAGCTAGTTAGTGGCGTGATGGTCCCGTGTTTTAAAACTCGGACTAAAAATTAAATAAATAAAATTTTAAAATTAAAAATTTAATTAGTATTAAATTATTATAAAATAGAATAAATATTAAATATTTAAAAAATAATTAAATAAGATTGTTTCTATATAAAATTTAATTAAAAAATTATTAAATAAAAAATAATTAATTTATTTTAATTTATAAAATAATTAATTTATAAAAATTGACTAATTATTTAACAAATTGACTAATTTTTAATAATAAAAATAATTGAAGTACAACTAATCAAAAAATTAAAAATTAACTGATTTATAATTTTTATATTGAAATTAGTTTAATTGATTTAATTTTTACTTCCTTTATGTTTAAGATGAGATGATTAAGAACGAAGAATTGTATTAGAAAATTAGGGTTTTGACTTTTGGGGACTTTAATTTAGTATAAGTACAACACTAACTTTTTTTCATTCCCCCATTCTACAAGTAAACTCAGCTTAAGCATTATAGTCTAGCGGGTTAATCATTATTCATCTTAGTAAATTTGAGA
>JAOQMM010000171.1:18207447-18221118 GCA_027563515.1 Erythroxylum platyclados | reverse complement strand
TCATTATTCTCTTATCGCTTGTATTACTTTCTTTACTATTCAACCCTCTTCGAAACAATAAACCTATCGAAAGTGTTTAAGGAGGAATTGTGATTAAGACACAAAGGCCCTGTTTGGCAATCAGCTGATTGAATTAACTGTTAGTTGATTCTATCAGCTATTAGCTCATAGCATTTCATGATTATGACCAACTACAGAATAGTAGCATGAGCTCCCTTCTACCATGTGTTGATCCAGCCTATTCAGATAAAATCTTAACAGATATTGGCAAGACAGTTCATGATTACGTTTCTCAGGTATTGCACAGGCTAAACCTTGTCATTTCCAGGTTTTTTTTTGGTACATTTTAAAAGTTTTTGTCCAGTTTTTGTTGTATACTAAAACCTGAAACTTTATTCTTTTGCAGTTGAAGTCCAAGGCAGTAGACTTTTATGGTTCTCTTGGATTAAAGGAGCAAAATTCGGATATACTAGGCCTTAACAGGATCTGTGACCCTTTTTCGGGGGCTCCAGACTACACATACACTCCAGAGCTCTGTCCTGATGAATCCATTACGATAGACCAATTGAGCAAAGTAAGCAGAAACTCCTTTTTTTTTTTGTCAGAAAAATGTGAAATTGGAATATGAATTTGGTCTTCAACGTCCAAATGACTCGTTTTAATGTCATTTGCAGATACTTTCAGATCTCACTTGTTTCAAAGGAAGCTCCACTGAAACATGTGTGACGGAAGGCAGACTTATTCCTCAGTCCCTCCACGACGTGGCTTGGGCTTATGGTCGTTCTGTTCAGGACATGATAGATATATTTCCTGAAGTGGAGAGCCTGACAAAATGCGCTATTGTAAAGAAGGCCTTCGCGGACATTGATGAGAACCAATGCAAGCCATTTCGAGCTTCGCTACGAATGTTATGGGAATCAATGCTGGGGCTTTCTATCTTCATGGTGGTTTTGGTACTAACTTGGGTGGCCAAAGCTTACCAAGAAAGTAACAGGAACTTCTCTAGATGTTCCATATATCCAAATCCCAGATAGCAAAAACTCACATGTGAGATCTCAAAATGTACAGTAAAGGAAGTGGAAGAGAATTGGGCATAAGGTGTACAGGAATGGAAGTATGGAACCAGTGGTGGGTCAATCTTAGCTTACAAGAAAAGTTCTGCAGTTTCAATGCCAATATGTATATACAGAGGAAAAGGCATTACCTGCAGTAATTTACAATTACAGGTTGCTGATAAATTCTTTCAGTGATCTTCCTTCTTAGTTTATGACAATTTCTTCTGCAGAAGATGTGTTTACAGAATTGAGCAGAGCAAATCATGGATTCTGATATATGGTTTACCATTGTTTACACAAATCACACATCTTCGATGCTTATTGTGAAAGTAAGGTGCTTTGGTTTGGTTGGTGGAGAGGAATATTTTCTGAAACTTGCAATAGAGGGGATCTGAGAAAGATCATAAATGCTTGCATAAAAAGCGGATCACTCACCATCAAGATTTTGTTAGATTCGATATTAAATAACAAAGATAAGAACAGCAAAATTCCTTAACAACTGGACAAAAACAAACAAACTTAAGTGGTTGCTAGAAATATTAATTAGATTTTTCAACATAATATTTCAAATAAAAAAAATCTCGAGGAGCTAAAAAATTCAACTATTTTTATTAAAATTTGATTAATTTATTAATTAATTTGTTAATTTTTATAAATTAATAAATTCGTATAAACTAAAATGAATCAATTAATTTTCATTTAATAATTTTTTCAATTAAATTTTAAAATTTTATATGAGTAAAGATAATCTCTTTCAATTATATTTCAAATTCTTTAATTTTATTAAATCTTCAGCCCTTTTTACGGCGATTTAATCTAACCTTTTAAATTTTAAACCTCCAGTATGGTTAATAGTTTCTAATTAATAATAAAATTTCTTAGTATTTTTAAGTATACATTAAATAAAATTTTTAAGTACATACAATAATTTAAAATTCAGTAATTAATTCAATCCAACTAATAATTCAGAAACTCAAAATTTCTAAAAAATTAACTTTTAGAAAAGATATATATATATAGCAAAAAAATTTATTTCAATAACAATACTTTATAAATTAGTTTATTTAATATATATTTTAAAAATAACAAGAATAAATTCTATTATAATAATAATAATGTAAGAACTTAATGAAATTGCGCTTTTCAAGATCATTTATTTCATTAATTTAGTGAGTGGAACGTAAAGAAAGGTCAAAGTGGGTAATTAGCACAAAGCACCTAAACCTTCTTTCATCTTTATAAAAGAAAGTGGTTTACATTACCTTTGACTTTAGCTGGCAATGCTTCATCATGTCATGTGTCAAAAGACTCAAAAATTGGATAATCCGATTCAATTATTTCCTTAATAACCCCTTAATTCCAATTTGTAACATCTAATGGAATTTGGTAAACCTCTTAACCTACAAAATTTGACATAAAACCTATTGAGGCCGAAACAAAATTAAAACAGAAAAAACGAAATAGAGGATTTAAAGGATTAACTGCAATTAAGAGAATCAGGTTCAGGATATGAGTCTATGCCACGAAAGCAAACTAATAAATATCCTGTTATTTTATAAATGTCTTTAAATATTAAGAGATATTTAAAAAGATTCTAACTAATTATTTAGAAATAAAACTATCATTTAATTTATATAATAATTATTTAAAATTTTATTTGATAATGATTATAAAAACTAATAAATGCATTACTCTTAATAGCTTAAATCATTACCAAACTTGATTAAAAAATCGAACCGAATTGACCTATTCAATTTTAAAAAATTTTAATTTGCTAATTTTTAATTTTTGGTTTGATTTTTTTAATAATTTTTATTATTAAAAATTAATCAATTTATTAATTAATCGATCGATAACTAAAATAAATCAATTAATTTTTATTTAACAGTCTCACTCTTTAATTAGTTTATTTCAATTATATTTTAAAAATTTTCAATTTTATTCAAACTTTACTAAATTATCTAACAGTCTAATATAAGTTGAATTTTTACAACCTTAAATATTAAAACTTGACAATTACTTTTCACTTTAGTTTCGGTATGGAAGAGTAATGAAATAAATAGACTTTTAAATATACGTAACATTTTTATGATTTTAAAATTAACAATAAATTTAATTTAATAAATTGAAAATTTTAGTAACTACCGATCATAAAAATTTTAGGGTAATCATATTGAGGTAGAGAGCAATGGATTAAAGCTTGAACTGACTTATTTCCAAGTTGTCTGATCTCCAAACTTCCATATACCCTCGTCATTGCAGCAAACACGAAATCTTTGGAGTTTGAGACAAATCCTATTAAGAGTGAGAGAAGTCAAAGACCCGTCATCTCCCAACAAACGTTGTCACACACGCAGATAAGAGAGACAAAGACAGCAACTTTGTTCTCAAGTCATCGCCACCTTTCATCAACCGCCCCTAGATCCATATTGAATCACCAAAATCAAGTAATACCCAACTTCAATCTCTGTTTCTGCTGTGCTTTTGACCTTTTTGTTGGGTTCTTGTCAGAGGAGAGCCTCTTTGTTCATGTTGGATGGTACGTGTGAACTGGGCTGTGGATTTTTTACTTCATTGAGTTCGTTCGTTGCTTGAAGTATGAAGAGCATCCTCTGTTAAACTCATATCTAAAAATTTAGCTCTCCTCATGGTTCGTTTCTTGCCAGGTAAGTTGTTTGACTTTGGCGCTCGGTTGTTGCTTTATTACGTGTTTGGTTTTCTCCTGCATATTCGACTTCATTTTTTTTAATGAAGTTTCTGAAATGATTTAATATCAACATGGCTTCAGAAATCAGAGCTGGTGGGGGGTTGGGAGAGGGAGCCTAAGTCATTCATATGGGTTTGTTAGTTGATCTACCATCTGGGATAAAACTACCTTTGAGATATCTTTGAACGCATTAGATTGATATGGGAATGATGGGATCATTTTTAATAAACTTTTACTGAAATAATAGTACTGCTAGTTCCGCTGTTTGTTTATGTATCATGGAAAGTATCTGATGATCGGGAAAGTTTTGACTTTTATGGGAAAAACATTTTCCAGTTTGTTGCCATTGAAAGTTCTGAATGGAAATCATTAATTTATTCCTAACATGAATCTTCCTACTTCTTGTTTGCTTTGAGCATTCTAACCAAGTCTTGAACAAATATGGAGCACTTTTGTTGTGACCCGTATTTGGTCCAGTTAATTGGATCTCCGCGTGTTGCATAATTTTAAATGCAGTGTTGCCTTGGAGGTAAAAGAGGAAAGAAAATGAGGGTAAAGAACAAATATAGGCAATCAACCACTTTTAATTTTGCATTGCAGGGAGCAGATGCTCATTATCTACAGTGGTTTGGAGTTTGGTGGGATTTCTACTTTTAAATCATCTGTACTCCCTTGTCAACCACAATGGTGGAAAAGGTGGAGATGTTCAGTTTCGGGCGGGTCATAATCCAGTAATTTGTGACCTTAAAGAAGTGGAACAGGAGAACATTCAAATTCCCCCACCTAGGAAAAGATCACCACGTACAGCAAAAAGACAGTCTAGAAGGGCAACCACACTGATTGATGAATTTCTTGATGAGAATTCGCAACTTAGGCGCGAATTCTTTCCTGGCAAGAAAACTGCTATAGGTCCAACGAAGAGTGCTAGCAATGATAGTTCCTACTATTACCCTGGGAGGATTTGGTTGGATACAGATGGGAACCCGATTCAAGCTCATGGAGGGGGCATCTTCTATGATGACAAGTCTAAGACATATTATTGGTATGGAGAGTACAAAGATGGACCAACATATCATGCTCATAAAAAAGCAGCAGCACGAGTGAGTATTAGATATTCATTTTGCCATATTTTGTTACCGGTTTCTGACAGTCATTTCCTCTATGAGAATATTATATAGAAATTGCAGCTGTGAGTGGAAATTTCATTGCTGTATGTTCTTTGAATTTGTGGGCCAGTACGATTGATTAGTATTCTTTTGACAGCATGCTCTTACAATTCTGATTCATCACATATTATAGAAATTATAGACGAGTATAAATTTCAATCTTCTTTGAATTTGCTGGGCTGCATAGTTGATTCTGGTTCAAGAAATTCCTTGAAAGCATGCTTTTTGTATTATGAAATTCATGTTTGGGCAGAAATCTTTATTCCAATCCATTATAAAGCTTAACTCCTATCTGTTTCCATCAAATATTGGAAGTGAATTTCGTTTAGTTCCTAACAGTGTATACTTTGTTCAACAATTCACCAAGTTAATGTCAACTTTGATGGTTAGCTTATGAGGCCTCTCTCAACTTTGACTAGAGAATTAATCGCATTATTACTTGATACTGGTCTGATTTTTGTTATCTATAATCTTGGTAGGATTGATTTTGGAATACATTTTTGTTCTTTTTATTGGTTTTAGCTTCCATGTGCTGGAACACAGATATAACAAAATTTACATCAACCACTATTTTTTTGACTGGGTAGTTGAGCTAGTGATGATATAATGTTTCAATAGAAGTTCCTGGTATCGAGTTGTCCAACTCTGAGCAACTTTTTGCTTTGTTTATGGTAGTAATTGCATAATTTGGGGAAATTGAATATGATGGGGAAGACCAGAAAAACAATCTGATATCAATATTTTGGATCAAGGTCTTATATTTATTTCAGTTCAGCGTGCAAATGAACTATTTGATCTACATCTAAGTCCATGAAAGGGTTAATTATTAATTTGATACCCTTATTTCCTTGCATAGTATCCTAGAAGTCCTACTGGAGAACATTTTTGTCCTGCAGAATTGACTAATAGGTATGATGCCTTAGATTACATACTTCTATCCTCTTGTTTTTTTAATTCAAGATCTCAATATTTCCATTTCTCTTCAGAAATCAGTTAAATTTGCTCGTTTTTAATTTTCAGAAATCTTTCCCAATATGGATAGGCAACATACCAGCAAGTAGCTACTGAGCAGGAGAAAATCTGTTTGCTAGCTAATTACTTTTATCATGCATGGAAACTTCTTTCGTATTCTTCAAAGAAGTTGTTCTGGACTGTGTGGGTTAGGCATTTCCATTGGATTTTGAAAATTTTTGAAACGACTCTTTTACCACATATGTACATGTGAGTCAAATCAAAACGCACTTTTCATTTTGCCAAGGAAATCAAAACACAATTTCAAGCATTAATATTTAAAGTATGATATTGTTAAGTTTTCTTTTAATCTCCTACAAAGTGTATAGTTATTGTTAAGTTTTTTATAATAAGAAGATACTTTTACTGTGAGCCTGAGCTTAGTGTTCTTAATATTGTCATGTATTACTACTAGTCCTGTTTTCACCATGTATATAGCATGAAATTTGAGTCCTTGATTAAGTAAAATATGGTCTTTTTGTGAACTTTGGTTTAGGTTGACATTATAGGAGTTGGTTGCTACTCCTCTAAGGACCTGTGGAGCTGGAAAAATGAGGGCATAGTGCTTGCAGCAGAAGAGACAAATGAAAACCACGACCTTCACAAATCCAACGTACTTGAGAGGCCAAAGGTTATATATAATGAAAAGACAGGGAAGTACGTAATGTGGATGCACATTGATGATGTCAACTACACCAAAGCTGCTGTTGGTGTTGCTGTTAGTGATCACCCAACTGGTCCTTTTGATTACCTATACAGCAAACGGCCACATGGGTTTGACAGCCGGGATATGACAATATTCAAAGATGATAATGGTGAAGCCTATCTCATATATTCCTCTGAGGTCAATAGTGAACTTCACATTGGACCTCTCACCGGAGATTATCTTGATGTCACAAATGTTGTGAGAAAAATTCTTGTTGGAAAACGCCGGGAAGCCCCAGCCATCTTCAAACATAAAGGAACTTACTACATGATTACATCAGGGTGCAGTGGCTGGGCACCAAATAAGGCCCTAGCTCATGCAGCTGAGTCAATTATGGGGCCGTGGGAGACTATGGGAAACCCTTGCAGTGGAGGGAACAAGATATTCCGACTGACGACTTATTTTGCACAAAGCACTTTTGTAATACCTTTACCAGAATTGCCTGGTTTGTTCATTTTCATGGCAGATCGGTGGAATCCATCTGACTTGAGGGACTCACGGTATGTGTGGTTGCCCTTGATAGTTGGGGGGCCAGCTGATCAGACGCTTGATTACGATTTTGGATTCCCAGCTTGGCCAAGAGTAACAATCTACTGGCATAAGAAGTGGAGGCTTCCTTCTGGGTTGAGTGTACTTAAATGACATGATTGTTAGCAGTTTTAGTGTATAATATGTAATGGCATTTGCTAATTCTTTCACAGGTATAGGTTTTCTTTAAAAGCATTTGCTTTTAACTCACATCTCTCTTTGTTCAGTTGACGCTAATATTAGCTTTGAAAAGGCCAGCTCTCTTATGCGTTACCATCTCATTCTTGCATGGTTAAATTAACTAGGTTGGTAGTTATCTTCATGAGTGTCAGATGCAAAAGATTATCTTCCCACTATATACTCTCTAAATCAAGGATTAATTTTCTACAATCCTTCAGGTTTAAGCAGCTACATTCCAATTTGATTCAAGTTTGGAACAACTTTGAGGTTTCTGTAGCTTTGCTGCTAGACTATACTGGCGAAGGATGATTGCATTAGGCAGGTGCTCTTGTTTTGCCCCTTCACACAAACAGACACAACATGACGTGAACTTCTGCACCTTCGCATATTATCAGGAAATCCAATAGACTTGACTTGGCATAATTGAATGATTAGCATGGTCACTTTAGTTAAATTCATTTTAGAACTTCTTTTACAATGTTATAAAACTCCGGTTTAAGTACTATAAAAAGATACATAAATGAATCAGAAGTGGTATTTTGGTTGGAAGGAATAACAATGGAAGGACCAAATTGCCTCTGCTTTGCTTCCATCTTCTACGAGATATTTTGTTTCTTTAGTTGGTCAAAAGCAAAAGCAGCAGAAGAATTTTCAAACATATGTTGCAAGACACGGTTTGTCCTAACGTTAAATCATCAAAAATTGTGTTCTTTCTGTTGATTGCTCAGTATGATGTTAAACTATAAGTGGCACAGTCTTAGTTGGCCAAATTGATTGGTGTAGCAAAGAAATGCCTTAGATCAGCAATCATCTATATGACACCATGGATGATATACTCTGACCTTAAAGCAGAGTGGTTAGTAGAGCTCAACTCTCACTTGTACAATTAAATAGCGGATTAGATGACAAGAACAACTTAAATTAGAGTTTCCAATCTTGTCCACAAGAACCTGGACGACGTTGAGCCAAAATTACCCCCTTTTTTTCTGATTTCATCATAAGAACATATCTTATGAGTATCAGCTACGATCTTGAAAGTGAAAGATCTGATACAACGTATAAAAAAAGTATAAAGGACGTTTCAAAATATGAAAAAGTCTTCCACTTACAGAGAAGGACTGCTGTATCTTTTTATCTTTATATTTATCAGTCCATTTCTTCTTTGACTGTGAGCGAGAGATAGCAGCCTATCAATCATGGAGTATAAATAATGAAGAAAAAGAAGTTTGCTTTAACATAAGGCTGAAGGTCATCAAACGGAAGTTAAATTTAAGGAAACACTTAAAAATTGTTTAAGCCGATAAAAGATATTGGGTATTAAGTTGTTCAATTTTTATTAACTATAAACAAATATTAATGACAATTTATACAAAAAGATGTCCCACAATCTGAAATTTATGAAAATTGAAAATTTGACATTGAAAATGAGACAATATACTTTCAAAGGAAAAATATTTATATTTACATGAACTCTACGCATAAAAAAAGAGGAATTGTTATTAAAAGCAATTATTAAAAAACTTAACCAGTTCGACCAATTCAATTGTAAAAGTCTTGACTCTACTGACTTTTCAATAGAGTCTTTAACTTTTCGATTCGATCTATTTTAATAAATTTTATTGTTAAAACTGATCAGTCTTTTAATTAATCAGTTAATTTTTTTAAATTAATAAATTCTTATAAATTAAAATAAATAAATAAATTTTATTTAATAATCTCCTTTAATTAAACTTTAAATTCTTCTACATGTAAAGATAGTGTCTTTTAAGCATATTTCAGATTCTTCAATTTTATTTATTCTTTAGCTGGTTTTATAATGATCTAATACTCGTTAAATCTTTTAAACTTTAAACTATTTGTTTTACCGGTTTAACTTTTGATCTGTTTTTTAAAACATTGATTGAAAGTGTTTTAAGGTAACCTTTAAATTTTAAAATAAGGTTTAGGCTAAATGTTATTGTCGAGAGAGACATGTGCATGTTATTTAATTAAACACGATGCTGATTAATATTTCTATTATTATATTCATTATATTAACACAATAAGACCGCAAAGAGTATGAATATTTAAAAGGGAAGACAAGAGAAAAGAAACAAATAAAAATGTAGAGGAGGAGTGGGGCAATGTTAAGGTCATTTAAGATGTGAAGATTAAATCACTAAAAAAGATATTTGCATAAGGCTTTCGAGAATTAAAAAAAGGTTATTAATTATAAATAATTTTTTATTTTTACAAAAATATTATTTTTGTGACTCCAATTTATAATTTTCTAATTATAAAGTTAAGTAATAACTTGATTGGAAGATAATAATTTACTTTATTCTTTTTGGAATCATAAAGAATTCCTTACCCACTCTCTCCTTAACCCACCAATACCATCCCCCCACATCATCACTTCCATGCACGTGCTAAAGGAACTCTTCACACGTGTAAACTTTTACCTTAAAAATCAGAAATAAAAAAAAGAAAAAGATAAGAAACGCTCATGATCATCAACCAATCAAGATCAAGGCCTCCAGGCACTAGCCCACACAACAGGGTGGTCCTTCCAACACAGGAATGTTCCACCATATTCACATTGTGTCGTCGACCAACCCTCCCTGTACCTCCTCAACAAGGCGCGCACATCGTCCAACACCTCGTCGCTGAAGACCACCGGAATGATGCCTCCGGCATGCAACCGTCCAGACCACCTCGCCGCCGTCTCCCTTCGCTCCACAGACTCTGATGGTGGACATGCTATTAGGTCAACCATAGCCCTCCCTGCTGCTCTTTCAAGCATCAGTCTTTCGTTGCTTGTTGTTGGAAAGCTCTCGTCTAATGACTCGAAGTATACCCTAAACCATCTCAAGCATTCATGAAAACCATTAAGAAACTCTAACCCATCAACACCCACCTCGAGATCAGCTTCTTCTTCTACGATAGTGATGATTCTTGGCTGTAATCTTCTGAAAGTCGAGATAACATAGTCTCTGCGATTGGAAACAGAAGTGATCGAGTGCAAAGCTCCGATACAGTTGATGGCCAAAGCTTCATCGTCTTTGATGTCGAATTCAGCGAAATTTAGGTCACTTAGATCACCTGCGTGGTGTATGATGTTGAATTTAAATGGAACACCCATGAGCCTAGCAAACTTTTCTATTCTTTTTCCAATTTCTTTCATTACTCTTTGAACTGCAGCTAACCCTCCATTGCTTGGGGTAACTAAACTGGTTTTGGAGGTCACGACGGTGGTTAGCCTCAGCTCTGGTGTCTCATCCGTGCGAGTCGCGAGAGCTTCGAGCAAAGTAGGCCATTGAGTGCAATATGTGTTGCTAATATCAATAATATGCAACTTACTTTCACCTTCAAAAGCTTCCACTATTGCACCATTACAAGAGACGTGACCAAAAGTAATCCAAGGACTCACCTCTTGAAATTTCAATATCATTCTCCTCGTGGACTCAAAAGAGCATGTTTTATCAGATGATGATTGTAAAGTACGGTAATACCTCTCGCCGGCGTCAGTCATGCGGCTGAATAAAGCTTGGAGGAAGTAAGAAGCAAGCTTTTGGTCTGTGTCGCCATAAGGAGAGCCAAGTTCGTTGATTATCCACATCAACTGTTGGACACGAGCACTGTTCTTATCGGCGATGGCACGAGCAGCTTCCAGGAGGACGTCCGTGGACCACTTTCCGGAGAATTCGAAGTTGAGGTCCCAAGAAGGAGAGGAAATGAAATCAGTGGAGTCGAGAAGAGGGTGAGCAGTGGTGGGGGTGCTAGTGTTAGTGGGGGTTGATGTGGGGGTGTGTTGTTGTTGTTGATGGTGACCAGGATAGTAATATTTAGAAGAAGACGAAGAGAAGTCTTCTTCATCCATGAAAAAGTTGAAGCATTCTTCGTCTTCTTGTCGGTAGTGATGATGGTCACTGTGATTTTGTCTCGAGGATCTGGAGCTACTTGAGGTTCTGCTTGTAGAATTGAAAGATTGATCAGATTGTTGAAGACTGACTAACCTAAACAAGGTATCCATTTAACAGATACAGAGACCCACATCAAACATAAAACCTCCGGATTGGTGATCTTCGTTGAAAGGAAGGAAGTTTGCGTTTTTAACTGTGGAATTGGGGTAGAGAAATGATTAAAGTTAGGATCTTTCTTTCAAGTTGGATTTCCATGCTGCAAGCTTGGTTTATAAGCCATGAAACTTATGATAATTAAGACCGGAAGAGGAATAGATAGAAAAAGAGAGAGAGACAAAGAGAGTCTGATAAAGGGGAGAGGAATCCATGAGAGTATAAATGAGCTTTTCTTTTGTGTGATCGATGAGAATGTAGGAAGTGGGCCATTGGTTTTCACTAGCATAGTTCAACATCTTTACTTTATTACTTAAAGTAGCATATCATAGCCTAGGAAAGAGCGAGAATTGAGCAATGCTGTTTGACTGAAACTCAAAAAGATACTGAAGTTAGGCTTGAAGTGGCTAATGTTTAGTAATATCAAAGTACAACAAAGATAATAAAAAGATACCTAAACCTATTGCACTTATTATACTGATATAAAAAAATGATCAAGAGGTCACCTTTTGCCATTCGTGATATACATAAGAGAGCTACATTGAAGAGTTTGATATGGGTTGTAGCAGATGGTGAGGTGCGCAGGCGTGCCAGTTAGGCTTAGAAAGAGACGGTGGTATAGTAATTAGTAAAGCTGCCGGCCGGCGTGCATATCATCGTCAAACCCTCTTCCCAATACATTCCTTTGCCTCCTGATCCCTCTTCAAGTTCTGCCAAAATTCCTTTCCTTTCCCTACTTTTTTTTTTCCCATATTTTATACTCTAGCATTAAACCATGCATCACCTATTTATGTCATATATAATGACGACAAGTAATAATAATAATCAATTTTTTAAAAATCAGACTGAAAGTTAGACCGGTAAAACAAGAAGTTTAAGGATTAAAAGGTTCAACTAGTATTAGACCATCATAGAATCTGCTAAAGATTGAATAAAGTTAAACAATTTAAGATATAATCGAAAAAAATTGTTATTATTCATCGAAGAATTTGAATTTTAACTGAAAAATTATTAAATTACAATTAATTGATTTATTTTAGTTTATAAGAACTTATAAATTTACTAATAAACTGATCAGTTTTTAATAATAAGAATTATTAAATTAAATCGAACCGAAAAATTAAAAACTGAACAAAAAAATTAAACAGTTCGAGTTTTTTACGGTTGAACCAGTCGAACCGGTTGAATTTTTTAATGATTGATAATAATAATAATAATAATAATAATTTCCCTTCTTCAAAATCTAGGGCATGCTTGTTCACTTTTCTAGCCTATCACTCACTCTTCAATCCATTTCGTAGTATCTATATTTCACAACCAAACTAGAATTAGCTAGCTCCTCTATCTTCTCCAATTTCATGTCATACAATCTCCCAACTCACTTGAATTGCCTTGTATTCATAGCCAAGTCTGCTCACTATCATTGCACCCCCTACCGCATTATGCACAACTTGATCTTTTGTTGTCTTCACCTTCTTGTCCTTGCCTAAAACCTTAAATTCTCTCTAGAAACAACATCATCACATTACATATTTGATTGGCCCGTCCGTAGAGAGAAAGAGAGAGGCTCGTTGGAGTACAAGTCTATGCATATGTTTGTACCATTTTCTGCACACTTGTGTAATTCCACAATGGAAGACCATAACAGTAGGTTGGGTTAGTGGTCCAGAATAGATAAGTGGGTATGTCTAGCTGTATATTTTTGTATGTTCAGCTAAATTAGCTTTGCATATCTTCTTTTGTTTTCTTCTATTTGGCAAATGTCTTGCTTGTTCCTTGTTGTCCTTGATTTCCTCAACTAATGATTAAGAGAATTTCATGTGTGAATTTGCTTTGTTTTCTGGTATTGTATGTCTACAGAAATGAGTTTAGGGGAACTCGTGTTTCTCAGACATCTCCATTCAAGTCAAGCTATCAAAGTTATAGTAATGGATATAGTAAAACTATACTTCCCAAAATATATATACTCACACTCTCTTTGTCATGTGCTTGCTGTTCCAAAAGTTAAAAGAAAAACAGAAAGGATTGCACGGTTAATTTAATGAAAATTAATATCATATGCGTATAACAACAACAACTACTACTTAGTAAAAGTTCTGCTAAAACGTAAAATTTGAGAAGGTCCTATAATATACAGTCTTATCCTTACCTGGTAGGAGGCCATATATGCATATAAGACCTAAATTGTTAGCTAAAAACTCATTTACATATTAAAAAGACTTAAATTTCCAATACTCAAACTCTTATTATTGAGAGATTCCTT
>JAOQMM010000171.1:18180442-18197570 GCA_027563515.1 Erythroxylum platyclados | reverse complement strand
CAATGTGTTCTTCAATCTGCGAATCCAACCTTTCCCACTGCTTGTTGCACTGTTAACACACGAAGTCCTTGAAGTGACAGACTTTTCTTTGATGCTTTCTCCTTTAAAACCGAATCGGAAAGTAGTGGCAAAAGAAGTCGACCCGGTTTGACCCCTCTCTACCTTGGCCTCTCTCGGACCGTAGTGAAAACTAGCTGACCTCGACGACCCCATCACACTTCTCTCTTCCCTGTCCTCAAGCTCATACATACCCTTCTCTCGTGTACCATGTTCTAAAACCCTTATCTCCTTCTCAGACTCGAGCAACAACTTCTCCATTAAGCATCTCTGCTTCTCAGACTTCTGCAATAGTTTTTTCATGCCAGCAAGCTCTTTCTCCAAGCTCTCTATACGCGTGTTAGTGGCCTCCATTTCAGCTTTGAGTTGGGTTGCTTCTCTTGTGGCAGGGTCCCATTGGAGAAGTGAGCCTAGGGTCATGGAGGAGCGTCCTCCGAATACGACGTTGTCATGATGAGGATGGTTCCCCTGCTTATTATGGTTAGTGTTCGTCGCCGTTTTGATGATTGCCCGGCGGGTGTTTAGTTGCTCTATCAACATGGCTCTGACTACAAATCTTAGTGGCAATCTTGGATTTTGCACTGCGTGCATGAGAAAAGGTTGCGAAAGCTTGTCGCAATCTATCAAGTTGCATATCTCTACTCTTTGATCTTCGGTTATCTCGCCACTATGTTCCTGCATGTGAAAGCCAAAACAACCTACCGAATAAATTCACATCTCGTTAACACTAAATAGGAAATACTAATAATATTTGTAACTAAACTCTCACCATTTAATTCGCCAAATTAGACTCTCTAATTATAAATAACATAATAAATAAAATTAAAGATGACAATTTTAATCAGAATTAATTTAAAATTAATAAATTAAATTTAAATTTATTACATTTAAAATTATACTTAAATATAAAAAAGATGATCTTAAAAATGTAATTTTTAATTTTATAAATATTATTAATAGTAATCAAGCTTGACAATCATTACATGACCTGATCTAGTTTACCTTAACTCAAAAGAATTAATCTAAGTTAAAAATTCTAAAATCTTTAAATAAATAACGTCTTTTATATTTAAAAATATATATTTAATTATAATTTGAGTTGTCTAAACTTAATCAATCTCAAGCTTAGAGCGTCTAATTTAATCAATCTCAAGCCCATTGCTGAATCTACTATTAATGTAGATAATGTATTCCATAATTTTAACTTAATTTTATGTTCACAAGCTTTTGGAATTAGCTTTTGAAATTGGTAGGAAAAAAGAGTTTAGAGTTAGTACCCTTACCTTGATGTAAAGGTCAATAATCTTATAAAGCATATCGTGGCTTATGAACCTGCATTGCATAGACTCGGCGATGATTTGAAATTCCTCGGCGGGCAAAGCTATGACCTGGTCAAGACAAGCATCGAGATCCTCACTCTCATCCGTCAAATCTAACGCTTCTAGGCATCTGCTGACGAGAAACGCCGTCGCTTCAGCCTCAGGGAGCAGACGTAAACAGTAACGGAATGTGATCAACGCGAGCTCTCGGTTGACGGCGATAACCCGACGGAAGTACGTCTCCGTTAATTGTTTCAAGTTGTCGTCCCGCTTTCCTCTACTCTGCGTCATCTCGAGCAAATCCGCCGCTGTCCGCAGCGCCGCTACGTTGAACGGCGTTATGACGACGTGGCTACCGTAGCAGTAGTCAGCGATGAGGGAGAAGGTGTCGGCTGTTATATTTAACGGCAGCGTTATCTGGGAGAGCTCCGTTAGCTGACGTTTTAAATAGAGGCTCCTCGAGATCAATGGCGCCTATATCCATAAAGAAAAAAACTGAGAAAAATATTATAACTGGCCACAACTTTTTCACTAATTACCGAATCTTCCATTCTTTAATTTTCTTTTATTCAATTAAACCGAATTGAGTCACGTATAATTATATGCCACATGAATTTTTATTTTAAACTTGGAATTAGCTGACCTTAGTCAAATAGGTCTCACTCACTCAAATGCTTTTCTATTTACATATTACTAGATTTTTCTAAACTTTACGTATTAGCGAGATTTACTCTAGGTAATGTTGATATTATAGAAAGTTGAGTTTGCATTTTGCTTAAAAGTTTCAATAATTATTTAGATTGAATCTATTATTTGAATAAATTGTATATTTATTAAACAATTTATTTAAATTATACAATATATAAATTATTATATGCACTTAAAATTTTAAGTAATTTCATAATTAAAAACAATGATATAATATATGAGCAATCAAAAGGTGCACAATCGTCAAATAATTAAATATGTAGTTACAGGGCATATTTAGTTTTACTTTTTTTATGTTAGTTTGTATTTTTAAATAAAATATATTTAACTATTAGTTACACTTTATTATTATTATTAATTAAATATTAATAAAGTTTACTAATAAATATTGATTTTATGAATTAATTAAGTAATTATTTTGTTTAAACTTTTGATGAATAATTTATTAATAAACAATAATAATACATTCATTACATTTAATTAAAAGTAAATATAATAAATAACAATTAATCATTAAAAATTTTAGTTATTAAAGATTAATTTTATTATTTATAATTTTTAGTTTTTTATAAATTATGAAAATAGGAAAAAATAAATTTAAACTAAAAGGAGAAATCCAAAAATTTAAATAAATAAAATTTTTTATTGAAGAAAGTGAAAAATAAAGAATAAGGCATAGAGAAAACACATTTACTACATGTAGCCAGCTTTATATGGATAGCAACCCCGCCGTATAAACTGGCAATTTAGGGTTTAACTTGTAAGTGGCCCTTCGTTTACTTCAAACACTGAGTAGTTTTTTATGTCAAAACGTAACCCTTAAGTCATTCAAGTCGTTTGACCGTTTGATTGCTTAAGAAAAAAGAATAACAATCAGACCCTTCTAACTAATTTACTGACATGTCTCTAACAAGAGAACAGCAATCATTAGAAAGACCTTACAACAACGAGATTCTTGTGATAAATGATATGGAAGAATATGATCAGATCATATGATTCACGCCTACTTGTCATTGCAATTTGAAGCAGAATTCTCAAATGGCTAAGCCACATTCCCATTTAAGATCTCAACCTCTTCTACTTAGCAACCGCACATGGCTATGGCTATCAAACAAGAAGACAAGAAGACAATAAATATATTACATAACATTACTCTGGGAGAGTGAACTGACCTTGTGCAGATGAAAACATGTCCCTTGAACGTATATCCTGACGTCTGTTTTCTTCCCAGTAGCCAGAGACCTGTAACAGTTAACAAGTACTCATTAAATTCCCAAAGAAAGCAGAGAAAAAGAGAGCAAATGGTCTGTAACCCCTACCATGACTGAACTCTGGAGTGGAGAGGTGTAGGAGGAGAGGAAGGAGATGGAGAAGAAGACGAATATTCATATTCTTCCTCGTAGATGGTGTCTACAACCCCTAGATGGTCATTCCATCTGCTACTCATTCTTGGGTTTTCTTCTGTTTTTTTACTTTTAAAACTTTTGTTCTCGATGGTTCTTGAGAGATATCACAGTTTTCGAAGCTCTTTGAAATTGAATGCTATGGTTACTGCAATTAGAGAGCTCTGAGAGCTGAGAGTTGGAGAGGGAAGGAAGACAAATTTCTGGGATGGCTCATAAATGCTGCCATTTACTCCTCTCAACAAACCTTTGTGCTTGAATTATATAGATTCTGGATTCTTACTCAAATTCTCTTAGGTGGGATTGTTATGGAAATGTGATATACACTTCCCTTTTTAATTTGCGTGTCAAGCAAAATCACGTAGATTCTAAGCCATCATAAACTACTGACCTCGGATAGGTTAGAGTGTTGGATCATGTGTTCTTTACTTACCCTTGGACTGATTCACTTGACCATCTAAATTTTAGCCATGGGAATCGGGTTAAGGTCAAATTGTGGGAAACACGGTGTGTATTACTTCACCTAATTTCCGGGATCATAATATCTTAAGACACAAATGAGCCTAAGAGGTTCAAACTTCAAACTTCAAACTCAAGCTTCTTTATTAAAAAAATCAAAATATTGGTTATAAATATTATTTTAAAAATCATACCATCTTGGTTTTTACGTTCTTTTTTATTTTATTTTAATATGCTGTGTAATTGTGAGGCAGTTGTTAGTTTATTAAATAATTTACTTAAAATAGATAATTTGTGATTTATTATATGTATTTAAATATTTAGTAAATACATACTAAAAAATAATAAATTACGAGTGATCTTATTAAAAAATCACTAAAATGAGATTATTGATAGATTCATTTTTTATTCATTTTTTAAGTGTTTAATCCAATAGATTATTAATGGCCTATTTATTTATGCAACTTTTTAAGTGCTTGATATAATAGATTAAGGGTTAGTTAAAAAATCTCAAACTTTATTCAATTTTGTAATATTAAGCCAAATTTTAAAAATGTAGCATTAAAAATACTCCAATTTATTATTTTTTATAAAAATAGCCCGACATTAAGTTTTTCGTTAATGTGGATGACGCGATGTGCTATGTTCGATTAATATTTTTACCACGTGATGGCACATATTAGTTTTATGTTATGTATGAATTTTATTATTTAATAAATTTAAATTATTAAAAACCCTAAAATAATTAATCACTCCTTGATATTTTTACTTTATAGTTATTTTACGGTGTTTGATATTTTTAATTTATTAAATAATAAAATTTATATGTGACACGAATATTATACCTGATAATTGTCAATACTTTGTCATACATGTTTAACGAATTAACATATAGATATATAGGAGTTGTACAAGAGTTGTAAATATAGATAAATACTTGGGTTGTTAGCTAAGAATCAGCTAAGGTTATCTGAGGTTATCTATACAGTTGTAAACTTGGGTTGTTAGCTAAGAATGAACTAAGGTTATCTATAAAGTTACGTTCCCTTATCAAACCCCCCTGGTGCACAAATTGTAATGGTTTGCCTGAACAACCTGCAATTTGTCTTGTAGCAGCTAGAACTTCGATCTTAACAGGGGTTTGGTCAGTATATCAACTACCTGGTCATCAGTGGAGATGTAATTGACAACAAGCTCCTTCTTAGCAACTTTATCATGCACAAAATGAAAGTCTATCTTGAGGTGTTTTGTGCGATTGTGAAAAGGCAGATTTGTGGTGAGGTAGGTGGCTCCAAGATTATCACAGAAGAGTATTGGTGCAACTCATGGTTAGAATCCAATTTCACACATCACTGACTGCAACCAGGTCACCTCGGAAGCAACTGCTAAAATTGCTTGATATTCCGCTTCTGTAGAAGACTAAGAGACTGTTCTCTATTTGCGAGAGCTCTAAAAAATCGGAGTATGCCTAAGATAATCTGCCTAACTAGTGGTGAGGCGTTTGTGCCATTGTCTCAGTGCTTGCTTGAGGTCGTATAGAGATTGTTTGAGTTTGCACACTGTAGTAGGATGAAGGGGATCGACAAAGGAGGCTGCGACATGTAGACATCCTTCTCCAACGTGCTTTGTAAAAGGCATTAAAGACATCAATTTGCTTGACTGGCCATGCTAGGACAAAACAATAGAGAGCATCAGTTTGATGGTTATAGGTTTGATAACAGGACTGAATGTATCAAAATAATCTAGGCAAGGGTGTTGGTGAAACCCTTTTGCAACCAACCATGTTTTGTGACAATCGACAAATCCACTGGGCTTTGTCTTCAACTTGAACACCCATTTGCAATCGATGATATTGACATGTGAAGGTTGTTCAACAAGTTCCTAGGTCCCATTTTATAACAAGGCATTCATCTCGTCCACCATCGCTTGCCTTCATCTCGGGTTCTTATTAGCTTAAGTGTAAAATTTGGGTTCAACCATGTCTGAATTAGAAGCAAGATAAGAAAATTTCTTATGTTTCGAATTTTTAGTTTGAGATCGCCTTGCCATAGGATGTGATGGACGAGCAAGAGTTGTTGAGTGCTCTAGTGGGCACCCTGAAAGATCCATTATTAGATTAACATTGTCATTATGTGGAACAACACGATGGGATGGTTTTTGCTACGGTGGAAACGATGTAGGTGGAATAGTGGGAGGCTGGGAGTGAGATGATAGTGGATGCCGAGTAATGGCATTTGTTGATTCTGGAAGGTGCTGCATTACTGGAGAAACGACGTTGTTGGAGTAGGGATGATCTCGCACGACATCGGTTGAGGAGGCTGTGTGGTGTTGTTTTGAGGCTGTGAGGAAGAAGTCTCCAAAATGACATCGTATTGTGGAGGACCACAAATGTCTGCATATGGTATGACAGTGGTGTCATTTTGAGTAGTAGTAGGCAATAAGGAAGACAGATAAATAATAGCAGACGAACTACTTGATGATGTACTCAAGGCAGAATCACTAAATTCAAAGATCACTAAAACCTATTCATTAGATAAAACTTGTCGTGAGATGAAAAACTTGGATGAAGTGGGATCATAACATTTGTAACATTTATGCAATTTACTATATCCCATAACAATACACTTTGTAGAGCAAACATCTAATTTGTTTTTGGAGTATGGACAAAGCCATAGGAAGCATAGACACATAAAATACACAGAGGGAATTGTAGTCGATGGATTGACCAAATAATATTTCAAAGGAGATTTATGATTAAGACAAGGGGTGGGTAGACGAGTTATAATGCAGACCGCAGTTTCAATGGCATGAGACCAAAAACGAGGTGGTAAATTTGCCTGTGAAAGAAGAGTTAGATCAATCTCAACTATGTGCCTATGTTTACATTTGACACAACCATTTTGTTCAAATGTGTACGGACACCAACTACGTTGAACGATCCCTTTTTCTAGGAGGTAACGCTTGAGCATTTGATATTCTCCACCCTAGTCAAATTCAAAAGTTTGAATTTTATGACCAAAGAAGTTTTCAACCATATGCCTAAACTTGTCAAAAACACCAAGAACCTCAGATTTTTATTTGAGCGGATAAAGCCAAATGTACTTACTAAAATGATCAAAGAAAATCACGTGAAAAGAATAACCTTCAATAAATGGAACACGGAAAAGACCCCAAACATCTGAACATATTAACGTTAAAGGGTGAGACGCTACATATTAAGAAACAATAAAAGGTAATTTTTTTTTTATTTTGTTGACACTTCAAATATGACAAAGACTTGGGACAAAAGAATTTGAAGTGCAAGGACAACTATCACTAAGGATTCTTTTGACTGTGCGGAATGATGCATGACTAAGGCGAGCGTGCCATGTATCGAAGGATGCAAAATGAACTTGTGGACTAGATCCGGTGGTAGAAATAAACTGTAGCGACCATGGTTATTCCGCCCTTTGTACAAAACCTATTTCGTTTGCGCATGTTTAATAAGAAAAGAGTCAACAAAAAACTCAATCGAAACATTATTACTTTTTGTAAAGGAACTAACAGATAAAAGATTTGTGCAAGTAAAAGGAACATGAAGAATATCTCTTAGAGAAGGAATTTCTACCAAGCAAAACATGATTATTACTGTTATGAAGAATGGGGACAGAAGATCCATTACCAAGAGTGAATTTATCAGGACTGGTATATTCAGAATGGATACCCAAGTTTTCCATGTGCGCTTTCAGATGATGATTCGCCCCTAGTCAAGTGGCCACTGTTGATTGGAACCAACATTTGCCGAGGCATGATTCCCCACTAGTTTGATTGATTTTGAGAGTTTTAGTGAGTGGCAAGAGTGAGCAATATGACCAAGCCCACGACAATTATGGATGTAGGCAGGGACTGATCCAAGGAACCTTAGGAAAGGAAAGGTTGAAAGAACGACTAGTGTTCGATGAAGAGCCTCTGCCTCATCCACGGTTTCAGCTACGATAATTGGAACCCTGATTAGAATATTGAGCAGTAGAAGAAAAGACATTGTTGTCCGCCTGGATTTAGGACTCCTCACTCAATAATAGTCCATACAAATCATCAAAGGTTATTAGAGTGAGATGAGCCTCAAGTGAACAATTGAAGGAACGATACATAGGTCCTAAACCAACCAAGATGGCACCCACAAGATCCTCATCATCAATAAGACTCTTTAATGCAGCCAACTAATCAGCCAAGGATTTGGCACGCTGCATATAGATGAAGATACTCTTATTCTCTCTTTGTAAATGATTGATTTCTAATTTCAGTTATCGAATCTACATACGAGAACCATAAGCATACGATGTTGCCAACTTTTACCAAGTTGTGCGAGCAGATTTAGTATCCACCCTCTAAGAGAGGATGCCTTCCGAAACTGAAGATATGATCCAACTGACCTTCACTGTACCAAATGACATAATCTGGATTGGGAGCACCGACGTTAGTTGCAGTAGACGACGTGGAGCTATAATCCACGTGATGAGCTAAATTAAAACTATGCAGAAGAGGAAGGAATTGTGCTGTGAAAGCACATAATTGGATGGGTTTAATTTAATTGCTAGTTGGAGTGGGGTAGTGAGGAGAGAGGGTAAGGCAGGGTTGGTTGAGGAAACGAGAGCAGTGGAAGACGCCATTGGTGAAAAAAGAGAGAGGAAAGAATCAAGTGTTTTTACCAAAGTGCTCTGATACCATGTAAATACTTTTAGTCATACATGTTCAACGAATCAACGTATAGATATATAGGGATTGTGCAAGAATTGTAGATATAGACAAAGATTTAGGTTGTTATCTGAGGTTATCTATACAGTTACAGAATTGGATTGTTAGCTAAGAATTAGCTAAGGTTATCTATATAGTTACGTTCTCTTATCAATAATCATGTAGTAAAAATACTAATTTAGCAGAGCTCATCATGTCATTTATATTAATAGAGAATTTAAAATGGGACTATTTTCACTAAAAATGGAAAGTTGAAATATTTTAGTGCTATTTTTTAAAGTTCAAATTATTATTAAAAAATTGAGTAAATTTTTAGATTTTTTATAATTAATCTTGAATTATTAGAAATGTAATCTTTGTCTTTAAGGGTGGCTTCCTCAAAATGTCCAATCCATGAAAGATTAGAGAAAGAATGGGCTTTTGAGGCTTGAGATATAAGAATCCAAAATGGCCCAATTAAACCAGTACAAAAACCCTAGTCCTTTCCTTTGCTATTTATAAGCTAAAAAGCTCCATTTTTCTGAAAGTGATTACCCCAGAACCCTATCAGCTCACGCACACAGAGCCACCATGAAGTACAATCCTAGGGTTTCATCTTCCCGCCGCAAGAACCGGAAGGCCCACTTCACGGCCCCTTCTTCTGTCCGCCGTATCCTCATGAGCGCTCCGGTCTCCGCCGACCTCCGCCAGAAGCACAACGTCCGATCCATGCCCGTTCGCAAGGACGACGAGGTTCTGGTGGTTCGCGGGACCTACAAGGGCCGCGAGGGCAAGGTTGTGCAAGTGTACCGCCGCAAGTGGGTCATCCACATCGAGCGTATTACGAGGGAAAAGGTTAATGGCTCCACTGTCAACGTGGGTATCAACCCATCCAAGGTAGTGATCACCAAGCTCCGCCTTGACAAGGACAGGAAGTCTCTTCTTGAGCGTAAGGCCAAGGGACGCGCCGCCGCTGATAAGGACAAAGGCACTAAGTTCACTGCTGAGGATATCATGCAGAATGTTGACTAAGCGAAGAGATTTGGTGAAACAAGTTCCATCTTGTTTAAGGGTTTTTATTGATAGGATGTTTTTCGTTTTTCTGTGGATGATCCTTTTTCTGTGAAATTAATATTAATAGTATTAAGTTTTGGATGTGTGGATTATTTACGAAGCTTCTCATTTGAATTGAATTTTGTTACTGTTAAATCTCATGATTTTTGAAGTCTCCCTTAGCAATTGTTTTGCTATTTGTTTGCATTTTCCTGTTTTTTGTTGTTAGATTGTGATAGATCAATTTATCATGATTTTGTTCGATCTTCATACTTAATGGTGAATCTTTCTTGGGTGAAGGTTAGGTTTTGAGAACTTGTTATGCGAATACTCATTGACTGTGTTTCTATATGCAGTACTCTTTAATCTATGCGGCTAAATGGTTTACTTTGCCCTTTTGTTCTGTTTAAAATTGTTGGATATAAGCTTCAGTCCAGCAGAGTGATACGTATTGTTCGGCATGTGGGCTATAAGTATTTCTCATTCTATACAAGTTTTGTGATTGCACAAGAAAGGTTGTCTTGCTTATGTAGATAATCTTTTCACGCATGCTTAATTCAGATATTGTAGGCATTTTTGTTGTACTGATTTAATATAAATAATATACATGATTAGTAGCACGAACAATGACTATCATCCCCGTTTTTCTCTCGTCATCAATGTTGTTTCTGAGCTACTTGTACCTTGTGTTCGTCCAAACCGGATGTAGTTTTCTTGTCTGCAATGTGTTTGTAAGCACTCAGGTGGTCCTCCGGGGTTATTAATGAATCACTGTAGATAAAGATGTGAATTTCATCTAGGATGTGGCTTCTGCCACCATTTTTGGTAATCTATTGTTGATATATTTTGGATGGTGCTCAGAGAAAGCATCAAGCATCCACAATTCTCTTCTATGGTTACTATTTCATTCATGTTCAGCTGTATCCTCACTTTCCAACATGACATCGATCTCCTTATGGAATTAACGCTGGTTTCAAGATCTCTTGTTGTGAGGAGGCTATGATTGCTCCATAATTGGTCGACATTCCTTGCTAATGATGCTAATACTTGAATGGAACTGACCGAGAATTGGTTAAAACATATTTTCTCAATTGTCTCTGTTTTGTCAGAGTTGCATTTGATACTTATTGCAGAATAAATTATGAGGGTTGTTAGAACAACAGGCCATTATTCGTTGAATCGCAATGACAATCCATTTATTGCTAGGGCAAACCGAAGACCACCGAAACTTTCTTATCTCATTTTTTGGTGCTTATTTGTGGGGTAAAGTACACAAAATAAAAGATAAGTATCATGATCCCAAAGCTTTAGTCTATCAGGGTTCCTAAGAGCTTCAATGATTCAATGGAAGGCACAAGAAATGCAGCCCAAGCGGATGCCATGCCAATCTAAATTGAAGATTATCCACACAAAAATGAGAGTAGAATGACAATGCCTTGTACCAAATACATGTCCATCTGGCCATTGCAAATCTAAGGAACATGCATTTGTGTGAAACTACTTATTGGCACTCCCTGTGAGGAGCAACCCAGAGCTGGGGAAAAAAAATTATAACAATAAAATCCGTAATCATCTCGAACAGTGCTTCAAAGAATCGGCAGATACCAATCAAGGTTTGAGAGCTATTGCTAAACCAAACCTGGGGTTTTTGTCCAAAGCTTTGGTGTCCACCTCACCAGAGATTGTCACCAGTGACTTTGGTATGAGCTCATGCTGTATCAATGCGCCAAGTTTTCCATGGTTACTGAGTTTTGCTTTCACCAATGTCAAATGATCGACCGCGTAGGAACCCCCCACGGTAAATGTATTCTCATTTGTTGAAAACCTTCTAGTGATATCTGCCACGGCAGCACTTCTTTTCAACTGATCCAAATAATGAACATACGATGCCTTTATGGTGTCTCCTTTGTCACCCCTAAGGAAACGGGAAACAGTGTTGAAACCAAATAAACACAGCCTACATTCTCTTGTGATTAGTTCAACTAACAGAGATTAATAGGGTTGATAACTTACAGAATAACTGAAGCATAGGCATCTGGCTTTGTCACACTAATTCCAGCAGTGTACTTTGAGAGATTACCAGAAGAGGTATCATAGCCAGCCTCAGCACCAAAAGCTATTGTAGGAGTACCTAGAGTGGCAGTAAAATCAATTGCAGGTGATTGAGACAGTGCAGCAGCTGCGGTTAGTGTTGCATGGTGATGGAAATATTGAACCTCGAACTGCAAAACCAATGGTAAAAAGGATTCTCAAAACGCAAAACCAAGATTCCCATCAATACATTGATCACTCTTGCAGCTTAGTTTCAAATTTGTGGTTAAAGATGGTGAAGCCAAAAGGTCCTGCCTTTACTTTAGCATGATTGGCATCAGCAAAGGGATAGTTATTCCTCAATTATCAAAGTTAACATATGTAAATTTAATTTTAGCCCAACTTCTGTAAGTGCGAAATTACCTACCTTCCCTGAGTTATAGTCAGGTATTTTGAAAGAGGCGATAGCATTTGTGGATGGAAGAATCTCGGTAAAAGTGAGGGTTGTTGAGATCTGCAGAAAACATGTATGAATGTAAAATCTTAACCATAACAAACGACTAATTATCATTCAAACAAAGAAAAGAAGCAGCCTACGTTAGATTCAGTGTCAACTTTGACATTGAATAAGTTTTTCTTGTAAACGTAAAGCGCTGCCACATCCCCAGTGGAGAGTCCTCCTTGTTTCACAGCTGTTGATGTAAGGGCCTGAAAAATCATACAGAAAAGAGCTAAAATGAGAACACGTTTTGACAAATTAAAAGAGAGAATAAAAACCTAAACATTAATAGTCAATAGGTTGACCATATCCGAAAGCTACTTGTTCTTACAGATCAAAAACTCAATAGGAGGTTCAAAGCCAAACGACATCAGAATTCCAAAGACCATTAGCGAAGCATCATAGTTAACATAAGATGCTAACAAAATTGTGACTTCAATGCTACCTCCAAGAAGCAATGAGTTCATCTTCGTGCCACAAGTGAATGCACATTTCTCCACACACTTTTTAGCCTATTAGTGCGTATTGAAATAAAATATCTACAGTTTCCGATAGAACCATCAAAAACAAAGGATTAGAAGGAGAAAGGGCCCCCTATGTACACATTCCGACACCTATCATGCTTGCCGATGTAAGAAAAAAAGTATATTTCCTATGTGAGAAACAAAATCCAACAGTAGTATATATTCAGCAATATGGGGAGCAGCATTACAATCACGAAACTCGAACATTGACCCAATCGAGCAAATTCATCATATTATCCACACACAGACTAATCATTTGTGAACGTAAATCCTCTCCTGATATGCAAAAAGAACTGAAAAGTCAAATATTTGAATTTGAACTAATTGAAATGAGCGTGACGCGGTGACATATAGCATTAGACATACCACACCAGCAGCGCTAAAGGTGGAGACACTGAATTTCTGATCGGAGCTATAGTCTCTGGTCAAGAGATCTACAAATAAAAAAAGATTGGTACGTTGAGAGTCAAATTGATCAGCGCACATAAGAAAAGGTAGATACATAAGCATGAAGGAAGTAATAGAGATCGGCGATACCTTTGGGTTTCTTGCCGATATCGGAGAAGAGTTCCGGTCCCTTAGCCATGGTGGCACAAAGAGAGAGAGAGTGGAGAGAAATGGCGATTGATGGACCACAACAGAATTTGGAAAATCTGAAGTTTTGACAATTTGCGGTTAGGTCTTGGCTTTCAGCCGTTGATCTGTTGCTTTCGGGTTCCATTCCACATCAAAATAATCATTACTAATTTTTAATTGGAAAAATAAAATATTTACAAACATAAATTACTCTTCCCTAGAAAATTTCCTTATTTGTTTATCAAAAAGAAAATAAAACGTTATTGTTAAATAAATTTTAATTACAATAGATAAAACTGGTTCAATTATATTGTCTCTATAAGTTGCATTATCAATTTAATGAGAAAGCAATTATATTATAATTTAACTGAAAATGTCCAACTTAATAGTGTAAGTAAATTTATTACTCAACAATATTTTTCTAAATTTGAAATATATTAAAAAAAATTAAATTAAATTTCTATTTTAAAAATTTTAGAAAATAAAATTAAAAATTAGATGAACATCTTTTCTTCTATTATAAAAGGAAATTACATATAGAAAATGATACGACCATCGTCAATAAAACTGATGAGATTTGATATCAATATAACATATGTTAAGACTATTGTATCAAAAGTAGGTTAATCCACAAAATTGAACATAAAAATATATAAGAGAAGAATATGAATTATCACATAAAAAAGGATTGTAATTAATAAGATTTTAAGTTTAATTGTCAAAGTAAGCTAGATAAGATCATAGCTAATAGAGAGCTTATTCCAGAGCATCTATCTATAAAAATAAGATGAGAAAAATATTTCCAAAATAATTTGATTAATCTAAAAAACATCTAACCTTTTTATATCCGTAACATAATTTTTTTATAGGCTTAAATCTCTAGTAACATTAAAACTCTAAAAGCTAGATTTCTATAAGAAAGTAACAATCTAGATCTAAATAAAAATTAAAAATTAAAAATTAAAAACAATATTTTTTTAAAAAAAAAGGTCCTAAAAAGAAATATATTTCAAATAACAAAATCCTATATAACTAAAACAAGTTTCTGGAACTTCTCTTGGAGATAACAGGCACCGATTTTGTTAGGGAACTTTAAGTGTACATCTCAACTATGAGTTTGGTACCGATTACAAGTTGAATTTTGGGACTGCTTTGCATTTGCTTCTCTATTTTGCAAATCTAATGAAAGAGGTTCTCTCCTTACTTATTCGCTTCATCCACTCCCACTTAAATCCTTAACACCCTCTTAGTGACCAACATCCTCTCCTATTTAGACCTCTCAATGCACTTCTTATTGCTAGCATCCTACAAATTAGGCATCTCATCCTCCACCTCCTCTTCACTTTTGGACACCTCATCATCGACACCCTCTTCACTCTTGAACATACCAGAGGCACTATCATCATCCTCATAATAGACTTCAAAGTCATCCACTATAGTAGATATAGATGGGTTACATTGTAATTTACATATGAAAACTTCACAGTTATCCAACCTATCTGTCAACTAATCACATTAATTTATCCTCGTACTGTGTTCCATTAAATCTATGTCTACTCGCCTTACCTTTTTCTCCTCACATACTTCTTTGTCTTTGAACAAAAATTTGTCTTAGATTTGGGATAATCATTCCTAAAGTGCCCAATCTTTTCAGATTTTTTTTCAATGTAGTGCTCAAGTTTTAAAATTTTTCAATTGAGTGTAAATGACAATAAATAATTGAAACACAATCCATCCTAACATTTTTACCAAATCTTGGAATATTTAATGCTGTAAGAAAAAAAAGGGGACCTTTTGTATTTGGATCAATTGAGCCATGGACAACTTCCGTCACTTCACCTTTGGGCTTAGATCAAAGCTCTATCATTATCTACGTAAAATATACAGTGTTTGATAGTATGATAATCTTAAAAACAACATTTTAATGGCTAGGTATGTTGTCTATATGCAATCAGTTGTACAATTTTTGTTAGGGAATAGTTAAATATGGGACATTACTTGGTCTACGCTACTTTATTTTAATCAAAATTTTCGACTTAACAATATTAAATTTTGAAAGTATATACCAAATTAACAAGACTACTACCTTGTTCAAAAAGTATATATATTAATGAAGGCATTTCTTGAGATTAAGCTTGAGTTTTGTAGTAAGCTCAACGAGATGAATTTCAAGTGATTAATTAGATGATTGATTTCTCCTCCAAAATGAGTAAAAGGGGATTTTTTTTTTTTAGTCTAGCCCCGTTCTATAGACATTTATCTATTTAATTCTACTAATTCTAGACTTCCAAAGTGTTATCTTTTTCATAAATCAAAAGGAATGAAGTTGTAAACGATCTTATCTGTGTGTACGCGTGTACGTTAATTTGTCCCCAATTTTAGATGTTAATAGAAAAGTATTTGAGAGAGCTCCAGAGAAAGTTAAAAGAGCTAGATTAGTTGTAGTTGTTTTGTGAAGTATTCTTAAATGAGAGAGCTTGAAACTTTTTTTTATCCTACTATTCAATTTAGTAGATTTTATTGTGGATTTGTCCTGTAGTTTTTACCTATATGTTGGAGAGTTTTTCACGTTAAAATCATATGTTTGTTATTATTCAGTCATATTTATTGTGTGAATAGTTTGATATTGGTTGAGTAATCTTAGAAATTGTTAATGTTATTAATTAAAGCCCCAACAAATGATACCAGAGCCCAACATTGAGAACCTTTCTACTCTATCCTAGTAATTCATTTAACCTCTTCTATACACTATGAGGTTTACGTGTCATATATCTAATTGTTTCTGAGCGAGTTCAGCTAAAACTAAGCCCGAATGTACGTTTTTACTTATCAATGTACTAAAACTTTGAACCCAAATTTTATATTTTAAACTTGAAAATTGATTTTTTTTTATAAACATATCAAGTATGATAAGTTTTCATTGTCTTGCGTTGTCTTTTTTATTTATAATTTTTTTTAGACAATATTTGCTATTTAGATAATTATATTAAATATTAGAATTTTTGTAACAAATTTTACTATTCATTTAAACTTCGTTTTTTGGGTTAATAAAGTAATACAAATGCTAATTTATTTCATAATGGTACGAAGCCAACTTTTATTTAAAACATACGTTAAATTTGATAATATATGCATCACGTATCTGGTGCTTTTATGAAGAAAGTTAAGTAAGCTTAAGTAAATGAAATTTTAGATGTAAAGACATTGTCCAAATTTGGATTCAAGATTCAATTTTGCTATCCCTTGAAAATGTTCCTTGAAAAACTTGAAGGGGATATAGTTTCGCAAACTTTCGGTTCTGTTTCTGACAAACACAAAAATCAGAAAAATTAAAAGGCACCAAAAATTCAGTAGCATTCACACACAAATTGACAAAAGGGCAAAGGTTTTTCTGTCACTCAACAGCCACAAACGTCACTTGCGTTTCAGACCCAAGAAAAAGAACAAAACCCTTTGCCACACACAATAATTTCGGCAGACATTCATGCATCAATCAACATAGGCATTCAAGATTGCCATCAATAGCACAATGGAGACACACACGGTCAAGCCTCAACAAGCACACAAAACCCCCCTTTTCCATACAGCTCAAATTCGAGCAATACTCTCAATATTTACCAACGTGATATGCCACAATTTTTTAATTGATAGACTTCAATTTGGTTTAGGATTCTCTCACAACTATAAGTGTATCACCTATATCTTTTTAAATCCAACTCAAACAAAGATTAGAGATAAGCTATTATTATCCACAATAAATATCTTATAGGTCCAATTTATAAGAAA
>JAOQMM010000171.1:18169315-18179342 GCA_027563515.1 Erythroxylum platyclados | reverse complement strand
ACAGTTTTGAGATCAGACAGCCAATTCTTTACAGAAGCTTCCTTCACTTGTTGCTCCTCTGCATCATCAAGTAAGGCTTGAATGGACTTGAAATTGCTCACAAGATTCTTGACTTCATCGTTGACTCCAGTCACTAACTTCACCTCTTCTTTTACGGAACTAAGGACCATGGAGGTTAGGTCCCCTACCACAGTAGAAATAATGGCATCAACCATTTTCAATAATCAAAGGATTGTGCGAAATTTCAAGGAGTAATTGCTTGGCAATAGTAGTGAGGAGTACTTAGGGATGAAATCCCTCCATATATAAACTGATGAAAAAAGAAGGTTTTGTTATATTAAAAAGATAATGATGTTATATCTCAATTAATGTTTTGTTTTTTATTTTTTATTTTTAAAAAAATTAGCAAATGACAAAGAAGTGTTAGGTAAGCTGCTCGTCGTCTCCCTAGTTTTCTATTTCCTTCTTTTTATCTCAACTAATGTTGTTTTGTCTTTTACGTTCAGAATTGGCATATAAAAAAAGTCTCATGTAATAACAATAATTATGCATTATAATTGAAGATGACATCTTAATTAATTGAAATGTTTAGCTTACAATATAGCATTTTCATATGCTGTCTGTTGTCTGTTTCTCCTAACTTATTCGCTTTATAATATTCTCCACTTTCAACTTTCAACTTTTTCAACTTTCAACTTTCAACTTTCAACAAAGTATATAGTAATCATCATTATGTTGGCATGCCAAGTATTTTAATTTTCCAAGTTCCATCCAGCTGGCTGGATGTGAGTTTTTTTGATATAAATATGAGAACTTCAAGGTAGTTTTCGAGCAGATGATGATATTTGCCGAGACTTGAGGCTTTTTCACGCGAGGATAAATATACTCTATTAAATATATGTCGTGATGAAATTGTATACATGTTTATACGTTTCGAAATAGGCCAAAAACGAATTTTGAACTTTGACATTTATGATATAAAACAAAACACGCAAAAGAAGGGTGAATTTTGTATGACTAAAGAATTTTTTACATATATTATTTTACAGCTTGTATCCGAATTAGCATGGGATGGAAGGATGGAATTTTGCCGAAGTTTACCAACTTGTATTTTCAAGGAGAATCTCTATATGATTAAAAAATTTTGTAAGCAACATCCTATAAGGTAAACACCCGGTGGTATTTTTTTATTTCCTTTATCCACCATGAACCTCAATATCATTGCTACTAAGTTCACCTTGTTTCCTTTCAACAAGTTGTACACCATATAGTGTCTAGCAGGCTGCATCTCTCAACCGAACTGCTTCTAGGAAAAATGGAGGTAGCTGAGAGAGAAGCAAGGCAGCGAGGTATCAAATTTAGTTGTCTACTCTAAGGTCTTCCGTCCTGATTGTTCTCAGAGTTCATGCAAATGGTTTTAATAACCTCTATCTACTCTAAATAACCTCTGACAAGGAAAATATGTTCTTCCTTCAAGCACTATTTCTAGTATTTCTCCAAGAATTTCTTCAAAAAGAATGATATCATAATCATTTATATAAGAAATGACTATCAGTTTCCTATTTACTTCTTCCTTCCTCATATGGGAGTAGAAGATCCTAACCAGCTCATCATTCACTAGTTCATTCAACCTTAAGAAATTGTCCCAACCAATAGCCACAAAGAAGGGTGAAATAGGAATATCTATATTATCAAACATCCTGGGTGGCAAAATTATTCGAGCAACAACTTTTCTTTTCTTATGCAGTGTTTGACATAAGAGTTTGATAGCAAAGTTCTGCGTCTTTCGACTTAAACATGTTTGCTTTGGCGACACTCTCTTCTTCGCCTTGGGGGCACTCTCTTCTTCAGTTTGTTCTTCTCCAGTCACAGGTTCTTTTCCTTTCTTGATATCCTCTCTCCTGTTTTGCAAAAGCTTCCTTCTCAGAATCCTTTTGTCTGGATCCTCCTTCATTATGCTTTACTTCTGTTGTTTTCTCTCCTTGAAAATCATCAGAACTGATGGTGTTTTTCTTATAGCTTCTTGTCTTTGCCATTTTCTGAAGAGTTTTGGAGGAAAAGAGAAAGATGGTGAAAGATGCAAACAAGATGGAGATTGAAAAAAGTAGAAAGACTTATTTGTGCAAAGGTGAAAGGAGAAGATGAGAAAAGATGGATTTTAGGGAAAGTAATGAATTTTGGAGAGAGAAGCTGAAACGTTATACAGCTAAGAAGGAAACCAAATCGTTTGCGAATCTTCTAACATAAGTGTACGACAAATATGTCAGATTGTAAGTGCACCAATTTGAAAAGGTTGAAACAGCGCTACAGATTGCTCCCCATAAGGACACATGTCAGAGAATTTCTACAAGTGAAAAATTGAAAAACTAGAGGAGCCTTCAAATAAGAGAGCGGCCTTCTAGACAAGAGGTTCCTCTTAAGGTTTTCTGAGGATTGGAATAGAAGGGGCTTGCTTATCTAAAATGTAATACCCAAAACACAAAAAATTCATGCAGAAGAAATGTCAGATAATTTGCACATGGCAAGCTCTTTTCTCAATATGCAAAATCTATCCTCTGAGAGAGGCTTAGTAAAGATATCTGTAACATGATTTTCAATATCAACATGTATCAGATCAATGATTCATTCCAAAATATGATCCCTGAGAAAGTGATGCTTGACTTCTATATGTTTAGGCTTAGAATGATGCATATGATTTTCAGATAGATTTATAGCACTTGTACTATCACAAAAAATAGGAATATGATTAGGGTTTAGAGACAAATCTTGGAGTTGATGTTTCATCCATAGTATTTGAGCACAGCAACTGGCTGCTTCAATGTATTCTACTTCGGTCGTTGATAATGCTGTGTAGTTATGCTTTTTACATGAGCATGAAGCTAAGCATCCTCCAAGAAATTGAAAGTAACCACTAGTGCCTTTTCTATCAACTTTGTCACCTGTGTAATCTGCATCACAATAACTAACTATGTTAAAAGCATCAGTTTTAGGATACCATAAACCGAAATCTATTGTTCCAAAAAGATATCTGAATATCGTTTTTACTACTTGAAGATGACTTTCTTTAGGATTTGACTGATATTGCGCACAAATACACACACTTAACGTTATATTTGGCCTTGAGCTTGTGAGATATAGTAGTGATCTAATCATCCTCTATATCTTGTTTCATTTGTAGATTTTCCATCTACGTCTTTATCAAGCTTGGTTCCAGTGTACATAGGTGTTCTCATTGGTTTTGCATTTTCAAAGTGATATTTCTTCAAAAGCTCCTTTGTGTACTTATTTTGACTGATGAAAATTCTCTTTTCTGTTTGTTTGATTTGCAATCCGAGGAAGAAAGATAATTCTCCCATCGTACTCTTCTCAAACTCCCCTTCCATTAGAGCTAAAAATTCTTCATAGTGAGATTGTTCAGTTGCACTAAAAATTATATCATCAACGTATATTTGCACTATAAGCAGATCACTCTCCTTTCTCTTGATAAACATGGTTTTGTCTACCTTTCCTCTTTCAAAGTTGTTTTCAAGTAGAAAGTTGCTTAGCCTTTTATACCAAGCTCGAGGAGCCTGCTTAATACCATACAGTGCCTTTGAAAGCTTCATCATGTGGTTCAGATGTTCTTCACTTTCAAAACTTAGGGGTTGCTTCACAAACACTTCTTCATTAATATATCCATTCAAAAATGCTCTTTTTAAGTCCGTTTGATATAGCTTGAAATTCTTATAACATGTAAAAGCAAGTAGGATTCTGATTGACTCTAGTCTAGCTACTGGAGCATAAGTTTCATCAAAATCAATACCCTCCTACTAATTATATCCTTGAGTTACAAGTTAGGCTTTGTTTTTTACCAGCTTACCATTTTCATCGAGTTTGTTTCTAAATACCCATCGAGTTCCAATTATTGATTTGTTCTGTGGTCGATGTAAAGTTCCATTCTCTGTTTTTGTCGAACTAACTTAGGTCATCCTTCATTGCTGAGATCAAGTGTTCGTCAGTGAGAGCTTCTTCAACTGGCTTTGGTTCCAACTGAGAGATGAATGCAACGAAGTTATTTTTAAAGGATGATCTGGTTCTTAGACCTTTGGAAGGATCACCCAGAATGTATTGATTTGTGTGAGTTCTTTCCATTCTTTAGGTGTCTTGGGTTGCGTAGGCTCCTGGTGAATTGAACTTGAGGAAGGAGCCTACTCTATCTCAGAGGGGTCTTCATTCTCTCTAGGTGGTGAATCTACCATAGGTATCGTTTGACCTTCTGATGTGTTCACAGGAACTAATGGATGGTCCTCATCGTCAGAATCACCCACAGTAGAAGTTGATAATGCTTCATCAAATATCACATGTATTGTTTTTTTTATTTTCCTTGTTCTTCTGTTGTAGACTCTGTATCCCTTGCTGGCACTACTGTAGCCTAAAAAGATAGCTTCATCTGACCTTGCATCAAACTTTCCAAGATTGTCTTTTCCTTTGTTCAATACAAAGCATTTGCAACCGAAAGCTCGAAAGTAGGCCACGTTTGATTTTCTTCCCTTCCATAACTCATAGGGGGTCTTCTTGAGTATGAACCTTATTAGACATCTGTTGAGGATATAACATGCTGTAGCTATTGCTTCTTCCCAATATCTATGAGGTAGTCCACTTTTGCACAACATTGTTCTCTCCATATCATCTAATGTTCTGTTTTTCTTTTTTACGACTCCATTTTATTGAGGTGTCCTTGGGCAGGAGAAGTTGTGAGTCATTCATTGTGTCACAGAATTCTTCAAACTTTCTATTGTTGAATTCTCCTCTATGATTGCTTCAGATTGAGGTTATGCAATATCTTTTTTCTGCCTGAACTCTTCTGCAAAACTTCTCAAATACCTTAAAACATCATCTTTATTTGACAGAAAATAAACCCAAGTAAATATGGAATAATCATCTACTAGAACAAAACCATAGCTTTTACCACCAAAGCATTGAGTCCTGATAGGTTGGAATAGATTTATATGTACCAGCTCAAGTGGTTGATTTGTGGATACCATGTGTTTGGGAGGAAAATTGCTTCTGACTTGTTTGCCTTTTAAACATGCTTGACAGACATGTTCATTTTCAAATTTCAAGGTAAGTAATCCTCTTACCAGCTCGTTCTTGGACAACTTTGATAGGATGCTCATGCTGTCATGTTCGAATCTTCTATGCCATAAGAAGGAAGGAATCCTTTTCTAGAGAAACAAAACACTTGGCATTTTGTGAGGATATATTTTTTAGTTAAGCACAATAAATGTTTTGATTTCTCGGACCAACAAACAAAATGTTTTCATTATGCATGTCAATTATCTCACAATGAGATGCATAGAATGTAACCTTGTAGCCCTTGTCACATAGCTGATTTACACTCAGCAAGTTTTGTTTCAAACTATCACTGAAAAGAACATTATTAATGGAGGTAGAGTCAAAATTACCAATCTCTGTAACTTTTGCTTTATTTTTATCTGTAAATACTATGTTACCTCCATCTTTCTTCTCAATGTAGTTAAAGTGAGACATTTCTCTTGTCATGTGTCTTGAACAACCACTATCAACTATCCATTAGTCTTCCTTCGTCTCTATTTTGAAACATATCTGCAAAAGATACTATATTGTCTTAAGTACCCAAATTTTTTTGGGTCCTTTCAGTTTCTATCTCCAAACATGAATAATAAGTAAGTTATTATTAGAAAGTGTTTTTTTAAGTAAGTTAAAATAATAAGAATATTGTATCAAAAGCAATATCTCTACTAATCAGGAGTAAGGCTGCGTACTACTTGCTATCTTCAATTCTCGTATAATAACGTAATTTTTACTGGGTTATTGTTGTTGTAAAATAATAAAAATATTCTTTAAAATAAGTAAACCACAAATAAGGTTAGAATATTTTATCCCATTAATGACAAAGTATTTAGATAGTATAGGTTATACAAATCAATAAGTAAACAATTCATATTTCAAATTAAGTTCATAAATTAACTTCAAATTTTAAAAATTGTCCTTACAAAAAGAATACGGTTTAAATAAAAAGCTTTAAAGTCTAATCTAATATGATAATTTTAAATTATTTCGCTTTCTAAGTTAAATAATTAGTAGGGGAAATCTTAGTGTCTGTCCTTATTAGATTAATTAGTAAGATATATTGTTGATAAGTAAGCCCTTGAGACCAATTATTTTGCAAAATTAGCAGTTTGGCGGATTAAAAGTGATTATGCAGGAAAAATGCTTGACATTGGACAATCAGATTGAACTATTCCAATGCACAGTCAGATCAGAGCTACCAAAGCAATTCAAAAGCACAAATCAGCTTTATGGCTCAATTGGAAGCAACGACTACATCAACAATTATTTTCAGTCTAAATTATTTCACCAAACCAAAATCTATAGCCCTCAAGGATTTGCTGATCACCTTCTCTCTCAACTCTCTCTCGGCGTTTTGAGGTAATTATCTTTTGTTTATTGACAATTTTCTCGTCCGAAAATGATTAACGATAACCCAAATTCTTGATAATTACTTTTCAAGTATATATGTTACCAAATTGATTAATAAACTTCAGTAAAATAAAAATTGTTTTCAATTTTAAATGTTATCTTTACATATTTTAAAATTTATTATAATAAATTTTCATATGTATGCACTATATATATATATATATTAAATATGAAATATATAAATTTCAAAAAATATTTATTAATTATATTTAAATTATGTTAAACTAATATATTCATTTATATAATTTATAATCACTTTGTATAAGTCTAATTACATAGAAAAATTATTTAATAGATTCTTATTTATATCTTTACTATTTATTAAATAAATTGTGGACAATTTTATCATATTCATTTTTATGTATAAGTAATTATTAATTTACACAGGAAAAATTTAAAGTTTTTCTAATTTATTCGTATTTTTAAATTACAATTTTGACCTATATACGACCAATATTTTGGTTGTTGGCCGGTACCGACCAAAAGAATCGGTATGAACTTACCCCGAAATTTGGTATGGTACTTCTTGTTGGGTACGATATTCCAATTACCGCTCAAAATAACAAAACTCTAAAAAAGCCAAAGCACATGTGTAGCACTTGTCTTTGACATAGTCGATGTCAATTTTGAATTCGCACTTTTGAATGCGCGTCTGTAAGAAAAGTCTCTCTTTTTCATATGATGAAATTCCGCCGTTTCTATAGAAAGTGCCGACCAAACTCGGTCTGGTCTTTCTTTAACGCGGTCCAAACACGCGGACTAAAATAAAGGACCAAAATAAACTACCTTTTTCCTTAAGGCGGCAACTGGAAACATTTAAAGTTCAGAGACTTTCGACTATTTGGAATTCTTCAATATTTTTAAGTTTAAATTATTATATTAAAAATTAATTTAATAATATTAAAATAATAAAACATATATTTTTTTTATTAAATTTAACTCATTTATGACGTCTTATGCTATCAATCTCTTTTTCTTTTCCAAAAATTACTTATCTACATATTTGAAACCTAACTCACTTATTAGTTCCTACAAAAATCTCCTAAGTCTCGTGTCAACGAAATTTTATTGAATTGTTGTTGTTGTTATTTTCTATAGATAACTAATAAAAGGACTTATGATCACTATGGATTAAAAGTAACCAATTCTCCCGTATAACTTAAACAGGATAATAGGTTCGATACTTTTGACACAAGAGATCCTCGTAGAAAGGCAACTGCAGAGCATCATTAAAATAGAAAACTTAGTAGAAATCACCCACTTAACGGAAGACACACAAATAACATGACACCATCTACCTCTGTTTAGTCCATACGGTCTATGAAAATCATAAAATAAGTACGAAATTTTTAAACATTAAATCATATAAAAGTTGCACATGTTTACTCTTGTCAACTATGTCCGAGTATTCATATCAGGAATTACATGCCACATGACTACAAAAATAAGAGGTGATATGTAATGATCAGGTTGAGAAAGTATACATTTAAGTACAAATAATAGAGAACAAACAGGGTGGTTAGATGAAGATGTAGTCCAATATGGTACCAGAAGACCAGGGAATTATCAAGAGATACCGTTACAAGTTCCCAGTAATACTCGCGCCTTTGCTGTGTTTCACTCCTCATGATCTCTATCTTCTTGCTCTTTGTTCCACATTTTCCCGGAAACACTGTCTGTACAAATTACTCCTGACAAAATAATCTGGTAAAAAAGGAAGCTTCCCTCTTGTTTTCATGTCCACCCCCACCACGTTAAACTTTTTTTCTTTCTTAGTTTTTTCTCAGTGTTTCCCAATCAATGTGTTTGAAACTTCTGTGTACTTAACGTGACTTCTTCTTCTTCTTCTAATACCCGATTCCAGGGTTTATTTAAACGTTCTGGGATTTTGTTTGCTTAAGGGCGTAGATTTAAAATGGAGAATCTTTTGAGTGAGTTTGACGTGAAAGCGAAACACTCGTCGGAGGAGACGTTGAAGAAATGGAGAAAGGTTTGTGGGTTGGTGAAGAATCCAAAGCGAAGGTTTCGCTTCACTGCTAATCTATCCAAGCGAGAGGAGGCCCATGCCATGCGACGCACCAATCAGGTTAGCAGCTTTTCATAACCAACTTTTTGTTTCTTAAACGTATGATAGATTGTGTTATTTCCTTTTCTAATGAAAAGCATTCATCTGCAGATTTAATCGTTTCAAACTTGTCTGTCAGCTTTCTGTTTTCAGTTACATGTATCGCTTGCGTTCTTTCTAGCAAGTGAAGAGCTCTACTATGCTTTGTTTTGCATATGTGGTGAAGCTGTAAGCTCTTCAAACGATCAATTTGTGTTATTAGTAATGTAAATGGATGGTTTTGGGCAATAGAGCAGCTAGTTTCTTGTATACTTGTGCCATTTTTGGGAGGGGACCAACATAAGAAATGGGACTTAATCATAGTTTTTGACAGAACATATGCTTTAAAGTTTTGCTATTGAAAGTTTCTCCCCAGTTTATCATCTTTGAAGTTCCTGAAGAATAGAAACCTCTCTCTTTGTATTTGATGAGCCTAAAACATGAACCATCTAATCAGATGCTACTTGGAATGACTCTCATGACTTCCTATGACAAACTGCAACTTCAACATTTTTCTCTCTCAATTTTTCTTTTTCTGTATTGGTTTCTCTTGTTTTCCAATTGCAAACTTTTGGTTCCTGCCCGGTAACCTTTCAACTTGTATTATGAAGTTCACCATCGCATAACTTTAAGGCCGTATTCTAAAGCAGAAAGCTTATCTTTTTATGTATCTGACTTTTCAGGAAAAATTGAGGATTGCTGTCCTTGTTTCCAAAGCTGCATTTCAATTCCTCCAAGGTGAGTTTCCTCAAATTTAGAAACTTAGAAGCTTCTTGAAATTTTATATACTGAGTACTTGCACTTGTTGGATTGTATACAGGAGCGTCCCCAAGTGACTATGTTGTACCTGAAGAGGTCAAAACTGCAGGATTTGACATTTGTGCTGAAGAGTTGGGATCTATTGTTGAAGGTCATGACAGTAAGAAGTTAAAGTTTCATGGTGGCGTTTCTGGTGTTGCAAAAAAGCTTTCCACATCAACCACTAAGGGGCTTACTGCAGATGCTGCTCAACTCAATTGCAGACAAGAGCTTTTTGGAATCAATAAGTTCGCGGAAAGTGAAGCTCGAAGTTTCTGGGTATTTGTATGGGAAGCTCTTCATGATATGACTCTTATGATACTTGGAGTGTGTGCTTTTGTGTCTTTAATAGTTGGCATTGCAACTGAGGGATGGCCAAAGGGAGCCCATGATGGTCTTGGAATTGTTGCAAGCATCATGTTGGTTGTGTTTGTCACAGCAACTAGTGATTACCGTCAATCACTGCAATTCAGGGATTTGGATAAAGAGAAAAAGAAGATCGCCATTCAAGTCACAAGAAGCGGGTCATTTTAATATCAAAAAGAGTGGGAATGAAACTAGCAACAGCTGTTGCAGTACATATAAAAAAAACAACAACAAAAGAATCCTGACTTCAGGCTCATA
>JAOQMM010000171.1:18092753-18119021 GCA_027563515.1 Erythroxylum platyclados | reverse complement strand
TACTATCTTTTTTTTACCCCTTTACTTTTTTGTTACTTTAATTTGAACTTATTAGTCAATTCATTCACATAATATCTTATTTCAGAAGAATAGAAAAGCAGCACCAATGGTCCAATACACACTAGGTTGCCTTCAAAGATGCTCTTACAACCGCACTTTGTTGGCTTTGGAATAATCAAAGTAAAGCCACCAAACATCATTAACACTATATTCACAATATCTCGAGATAGGGAATGAAATTTAATCTCAAAACGATGGTGATCATGATCTTAAGGAGTAGCCTGTACATATCACATTAAAACTATAAATCAGATATTCTAAAACAATTATTGATAAATTATAGTCAAGTGTTCAAATATCGGTGATTGACTTTGATGCCGACCATACTTGACTGTACTTTACAAAACATAAATCTCTTCCACCATTTCCTTTTACCTAAACCACTGCCATTCATAGTTTGAGTAGAGAATAAAGAATGACGAGAACAAAAGGTGATATCTGCATTCAAGATAAGCTTTGTTCTTGACCTTTTCTGGTCTGAAGCCCCTCTTTTCAGGAGACATCTTTTCCTTACTTTGGAGACTGAACTTCCATTTCCATTGCCCAAATTTATTAAATAAATCTTAGTTTGACGTGAATAGTAGTCACTTGGTCAAATCATGCCTAATATTTCTCTGCTCCTAAGTCCTAACTTAGCCTTAGTCAAATACTTTCTAGAGCCCTTCAAAAGTGATACAATTATTACTCCAATCCCCTTATATTTTTAGTTAGATTCGTGGTCGATACTTAAGACATGTTACGAGGAATGCGATATGTTTATAAATAGACAAAAAGTGGGTCAAGTGGAAAGCTTCCCTAGTTTCAATTTACCGACCACATTATCTTAGATGACCATACAAAAAATTCTTGTCTATTAATGAACTGCATGCACTGTTAGGAATGGTATAGTAAACTTCAATCATTGTTAAGTTGGCCATGGATAGCCTTTGATATTCACAAAACTATACAATTAATTAGATATGCATGTCCGTCGCTTTCAAAATCGGACCGAATATTAAACTGATAAGATAAGAAATTTAAGACTTAAAAGATTTAACTGGTAATATATCGTTATAAAATTAGTTAAAGATTAAATAAAATTAAAAAATTTGAAAAATAATTGAAAAAGATTATTCTTTCTTATTGAAAAATTTAAGAAATAAGATTATTAAATAAAAATTATTTAGTTAATTTTAGTGTGTAAAAATTATTTAATTTATAAAAATTAACTCATTAATTAATTAATTTTTAAAAATAAAAATTATTAAACTAAATATATCTGAAAATTAAAAAAGACATTTGGCGTCACAATTAACAAACACAACGATAGTACAATCCCATCTCTCAATTAGCTGTTCTGTTTTCACAAATATCTTCAACATATACTCAATCTATCTATTTACTTTCTGTCTTTGTTATAATATTTAGTTAGAGTTTTTAATAATATGATTAATAACTCAAAATTTATTATAACTCAATTAATTAATAATTCAATAATGTAAAAAAAGTTTTTTAAGAGTTAAGAGATATACTCAAAATGTTTAAGATCATTCTAAATAATAAAAATAAAAAAATTGAAGATAATAATAATTTAATGTTGTTATTTTAATATTTTAATCGAATTCCAACCGAATCAAATTCTGGTGAGATTGACTTTTGGAGGTGAAAGAGAACAGCTGGTTATCACTGAGTGAAAATTACTTGTCAGAAGTCAGAATCTCTGGAGCAGAGCAGAGCATTCACAAACCAAATCCTTGTCACTCATGACTCCTGACTCCTATGATCTTTCACCACTGTCAAAATCCCCGTGAAGGATTGCATGTCACTTCATAACATATATGATCTCCTTTTGGGCGAATTGAACTATGACTAAACAAGTAACCATACCATAAGCTCTGGTAACTAATGGCTTAGGCTTGGTTCTAATCCCACGTGTCTTAAAAGAAAACACCAAGTAGGCTACACCAATTTGGCTTTATTGTATAATGGGTTTTGAAAGATGTCACCATCTCAGGACCTCAACTATGGTCCATAGGTTCCAAACTAAAGAGACCAAAATTAAGGATATAAAAAAAAGATTGAGACCCTGTGGAGGAAAAGGACAGGGTGCAAAATACCTCAACACGCTCTACATTTCACTCTCCCACTAAATAAGTACTTTCTAAAGAGCTTGTAAACCCACAGCCAAATCTCCAGTCAATTTCTATCATTATTATAAATCCATGCCCACAAATAAAGAATCCTCCAACTTGATCCACATAAAGCAAACTACTTCCGTCCTTTCTAAGATGAAAGTATTATTCCAACTTGAAAGACTTCTTTGAAATCTTCCGGAGAACATTTGTGGTCCAAATAATATGCTTAAAGGAAAGTCCTTGTTTCTTTTATTTTCCTTGCTGTAAAGTTATATATTACTAAATCTTTCCATATCTTTTTTACTAAATATTAATATTATTAGATCTTTTCAGACTAACGCTCGTGTATTTCTATCACGGTTATTATCATTTTTGTTTACCCACCCTTAATTAATGCCTAGCAAAAGGAAGGTTTTTTTGCATATACATAAATTTCAAAGGGGAGGATATTCTGATTCACCACATGATTTTCTCATCTCATCCATGTGAACCGTTTAAGGGACTTTGGAATATAAGTAAAAGTTAAGCTAAAAAAAAGGGATGAAGACCATGCCCACGTTAAAAACTAAGGCTATGTTTGGGTAGGAGGGGATCTAAAAAGCCACATCCATTTACAAAAAGTTGGAGAAATGAACCAAAGTAGGGGGATATTCCCATATAAGTGACAAAAGCCCATATCTTCTCATTCCCTCTCTTTTCCTTTCCTATCTCCAAAATCCTCCATTAGTTAAGACTTAAGAACTAAAACCCAAAAAAGAACAGGATAAGCAACTTTCTTTCTTTTACTTTCTACTGTTATAGTCTTTCTTCTCTTCTTATGGCTATTTACTAGTAACTAGTACAAGAATATTAAAACTCTCTAGGGTCGACAAAAATGGACGAGCCAGGGGATGATTTGGTCCAGTCACCGACAGACCCGTCACTGTAGTCCTCCCCCAGCCTCTTGATGCACCATAAGTCCTCGGCGCACGATAGCATTTTCCAGTGGGGAATTGCTAACCTCAGCGGTTCGTCACTTGACACCTCCGTAGCCACCACCCCACAGCCACGTTCCTTGGCCAAGTTATGCGCGTGCGCACACAATGCCCTCATCATTTTCAGCGCTTGTGGTCCTTCGCCTCCCAAACCGTACATAAAATGAAGCCCAAACGGCTTAAATACGTCGGGCACAGAAGGTAACCTCAGAAACGGCAGCGCCTTGTCCACCATTCTCGTCGTTTTGACGAAAGTCCGCTTCATGCGCGACGCGCCACGTACCTCGAGCATAAACACGTCCTTACAGTTCCACACACTAAGTACGGCCCACGAATTTGGCGGGTTGGCCAAGAACCCAGGGAACCCAGACCACGACCCGGGCCCATGCGTGCCACGTGGCACAGCCAGAAATGTCCCCAAGCTGAGCTTGTTATTGAGAACCGAGTCAATGTCGCGCGGAAAGAACTCGGTGGTGGCAAAGCGATGACGATACAGTGGCACAGCGTCGTGCGGGGCGAGTTCGATGATCGTGACCCGGTTTGAAACGGCAACTCGGTGAGCAAAAACCGGGTTGACCAGGATTGAAGGAGTACGGAACTTGGAGTACCCGCATTTGTCGGTGAATAGCTTAACGGAAGCGAGGTTGTCGTTTTCAGTTGCCAGGTAGGAATATTCAGCGCCGTTTTGGCGAAACCACTCCTCAATCTGGCTTACTAGCTTCAGGCCTATTCCCATTCTCCTGATTACAAAAGACAACTGATTTAATAAACGGAAAAAAAATTCGAATTATATATTAAAAAAAAGTTACAAAGTAACAATATTAAATATGGTTGAAATAAGTTAAAAAGGTTTAATGATTATTCTTATGATTATAACTCTCCAATGATTGCCAAAGAGTGGGAAGTACTCACCGGTGAGAAGGGGAGACACGAAGGCCTAAGATGTAAGCGGCTTTGGTGTAAACAGGAACGGAGGCTTTGAGATAGTTGGAAGTGTTGGTTTTCACATTGCGAGAGAGCTTTTTCCCGCATGTAACGGTTTTGATGCAACCTCTTACCATACCCACTATTTCTCCACCCAACTCCGCCACCTATATTCAATACCAACCACACATATGAAACATGGGTCAGGCTCCGACATGGATGTTTTCTTAGGATTTTAAATGTAAATGAAGAACAAAACAACCTTGTTTAAGTGTAAGAAAAAGAAAAGATTAAAAGGGGTGGTGTAGAAATTTATATAGAGAGGACAAAAGAGGACAAGTTGGTGTGTTTTGAGGGTCTGTACCAGCATGAGAAAAGCAGGAGAGTGGCGGACCCTGCAAATTGGGTCACCCAAGAGGTCGGTGAAGAGAGAGAGCTTCCCACTGGGACCGACTTCACACCTTCTCTCCACTTCTTCCACACCCACTCGGTCTTTTCTTGGATCAAACTCTCTCACCACTATCAGTCCTCCTGTTGTTGATGACGACGATGATGATGATGACGACGATGACGATGACGATGAAGTTGATGATGATCGCTCTAGCTTCATATTATTACAGCTACTTTTCACGATATATGCTGAACAGTTATATAAGAACCACCCCCGGCAACAAAAATGTAACCAGATGCTTCAAGTTCCCAAGTAAAGATCAAAACTTTGGCAGGTTTTGAGATAGCCCACGAAGCAGGAAGACGGTAAAAAGATGTCTAACGTGCGAAAGAAGAAAGAAGCCAATAGATGGTCTATATAGGAAAACTTTGGAATTAGAGAAACCGGAGAAAAAAGATAAGATCTTTGATCAGTTCTTCTCACATAATCATCACGATAACTCTACAGCAGACGCCTAATATACGTGTATACCAAGAACAAGAAGGAACAAAAACCCAGAAGAAGAGGAGAAGAGAAGAAATAGGGTAATAGCGACGTCTACGAAGCTAAAGAGTTGCTTCTGTACTCAGTTCTGTATGAAGGAGTTGATTTTGATGCTTTGCTCAGTTAGTGAGTGATTCATCATTGCAAGGGTACAAGTGCTCTTGTGGTGCCTATATATATATATACACTTGCAGACTTGGTGACTTTTTTCTTTTAATATACTTTTTTCTTGTTTCAATTTCATCTCTTTATCCTTCTTTTTTTTAATTCAGTGCCTTTTCAAGTCCCAATCTCTTCATCTGTCTCTTTACACTGACGTTTTCTCTATCTAAAGGCTAGCAGTAACTAATACTGTTCATTCTAATACTAATGATAGACCACTTAAATCAGTTATGGTAAATGATTACTATATTAACATGGGAATACATAAGGAGTTAGAGAGAATTAAATAAGTAAATGAACAAAGAACAGAAAAACTTAACCGAGGATATTAAAAGGATCCTAAAAAGAGAAAATGGCGGCTGCGGCTGCGCAGTGTTGCGGGTGTAGTTTCTCTCTCTCTCAGTTTTAATCATTAATTTCTGTGAAAGGTTGCGTTGCCATCATGACCCCATTCGTAATCATTACCTTTTAACTCTCTTGTTTTTTCTTTTTCCCAATTCACATCCATTCGTCATTATAATCATCCCCATTATCATAACTCCATCACTCATGATCATCGTCACTGTTTTTGCTTTGTTAACACTACTGGTCCATCAACTCTTACAAGCATTCCTAAGTACTAGGAGCTGTGTCTTCAAGACATAACATTGAAAATGCTCATTGAAAAAGCAATTTAATTAAGAGATCTTAGATCATAATATTGGACAAACTGATCAAACAGCTCAAATCAGACAAAACAAAAATAAAAAAAAAAGAGAAACAAAAACATAAAAACACGCGTTGTTAAATTTTTAATAAAGAATAAAGTTTTATTCGTATAAATGGACTAACTTTACCATTTCAAATATTTCAAGAATTCTATTATAGTTATAGGGTAGTTGATAATGAAACCAACCAGAAAAAAAAGCATTAAGATTATAAAGATTAATGCAACAATTGTCGTATAATATAGTTATAATTCACCAGTTAATCCAAATGCTCTCCAAATATGAGAAAACCATAAGCTATTTGTATTTTGACAATTGCCAAACCACTTAAACACCAAGTACAATATGAATAGGATCATTTACTCATGTTTCATAATTGGGAAAATGAGCACAGTAAAAATACAACTCAAATTCAAGACAACAATAGAACAATTTTTGAGTTTTTTTATTTCTTGTCTACTTAATTAAGTTTGTATCTATCCAAACTAGAAAGAGTAAATATTCGCCTCGAAATGTTATTGGATTACTAAACTTTAAGTAATATTATACCATTAATCACATCATAAAATAAATAATAATAAATAAATTAAATAAAATTTTATGATAACATTATGTTATGACAAAAAAAGAGAGCGTCTAAAAATAATTAGATCTAAATTTAAATATGTAATAAACATCTAGTTATCTCTAAGTATATGCTATCTAATTATATTCTATCTAAATATATATATATATATATATATTAGGATTAATTACAAAAAATCTCAAACTTTGGTTAATTTTATAATTATAATTCAAACTTCAAAATGTGACAATTAAATATTGAAACTTTCAATTTTTTCAATTTTAGCTCGAAGTTAGTATCTCCATTAAGTTTTTTGACGTGGCTTGTCACGTGTTCCAAAAATCTTAAACACTTATATATGTCAGACCAAATTAACATAACTAATGAAATTAACAAAACTACGTCATTTAATATCATAACTAAACTTACGTAGTTTTGGGGAGTGAAATCCCTAAATCAAAGAAGCAACCATTCGTTCTCGCACTGCCCTTTGTTCACGCATTGCACCTAGGTACTCTATTCACTCTTGCATTGCACCAAGCTCCTTAGTTCATTAATTATGTTAATTTGGTCTGTCGTGTATAAGTGTTTAGGGTTTTTGGAATACGCAGCAAGTCATGTCAGCAAACTTAACAGAGAAACAAACGTCGAATTAGAATTGAAAAAAATTAAATATTTGAATATTTAACTATCATTTTTTAAAGTTCAGGCTATAATTGCAAAATTAAGTAAAGTTTAAGATTTTTTTAATTAACCCAATATTATATCTATTTATAATGTTAAATCAGAGATTAGTAAACAAATGAGCTTATTTTTTTATGCTTTACTCAGAGGTCTAAAGAAAGTTACAATCAATAGGATTTTCCTAAACCTCCCTTCTCGAAAAAAAGAACGTGAAATTCTTTTTCCTTTCCACATGACCTTTTAGTTAATCAATGCTATTGTTAATTTAAATATGATATGCCCAAACCAAATCAACATATTTTTTATCAAAATATCTAGAAAATAAGAAGTGCTCCATTGACATAGATATATGTTGTATATGTAAATCCTGTATTTGTATTTGAAAATATGCAAAATTCGTCTATACTAAAAAAAAAAGTCAAAGTAGACTGTATTGGTCTTATTAATATATATTGATCATATCAATATAGTAAATGAAGTCCTTTTTGCATAAACAACAGAAAAGGAAATCTGAGTGTTTTCTTTAGGGAGGGGTTTAGAAATACTTATGGTAACTATTTGAGCCAATGAAATTAGTAATATTATCCATGAACATATTGAGCAATATATTAGGGAAGTAAAGATTGTAAATACCAATATCGTACTTCAGGTATATTTTATACCAATACCTTTCTCTTCTTTTTCTTTATATTTATTATTTATCATTAATAGTATAAATTTAAATATAGTATGCTCGAACCGAGCATATTTTTTTATGTCCCGTAATTTTTCCTTAGCCAGGCTTGGGCAGAATAACAAAGCAAGTACAAGTATTACATCTAAAAATGGTTTGTAGATCATATTATAACTGTCCGTCATTGGTTGTCCGTGAATTCCATTGTCAAAAATGTGTCCACAACTTCTTGTACCAATTTTTCTTGACACACTACTAATTCCCCTAGCATGGATCGACTTGTTGTTTTACAACCATGCTCTATTTAGTAAAAAAAAAAAGAAGTAAAACATAAATTATCTTTCGAAAACATGGCCAAGTGGTTAATAGCTTCTGTCTTGAAAACTAGTATAGTTCGTAAGGAATTATCAAGGGTTTGAATCCCTCTCTCTCCTTTTGAACTCTCCCTTTTAATATTTTTATGCCTTTATTATTTTTGACTTGACCGATATCCTAAAGGTGAATGGCTCGGCTGTCCCACCTAGTTGGGCTAATAAAAAGTGGATTAGGTCTAAATTAGTTGAAACAAAAAGAAAGAAAAAATAGAGAGAATAACTGTCCAAACTGTTAACCGTTATTTCAATCTTTTGTATCCAAATAATACAAATAATTCTCTAAATTGGTATGAATTTTTAATAAACCTTACCTTGTCGAATCGCTAAGGTCGAATTTCATCCTTGCTCAATAGGTGAGACTAGCAGTCAAGCTCCCTTTTTCCTTTACACTTGAGGGCCAATTTCCATCTAGTCCGATTAAACCTTTTATTGTATCAAAGATCTTACATTTATTTAAATTAAATCATTCTTTTAACTTGTTGAATTTAAAATTGTATGATCAGTGAGCATGGACTATTTTTAAAATTTAGTCAATATTAAAATAAAAATTGCAAACTCTCTCATTATTACTAAAAAAAAAAAAGAGTTTTCTTCCCTCTCATCGATCATGCATGTGCCACACAATTGAGCGTATTGTATTTCAAAAAGTTTTTTTCTTTACATTAATGTATATTTTTAATAAACATTAGAAAGTGATCAATTATTTAAATTGAATAGTTTTTAACTTTTGCAATCACGCAAAAATAAAAGATTAGTGAGCATGGTCAATTTTAAAATTTTCATTTAATGTTAAAGTCATAGTCCTTCTAGTTAGAAAGGGAAAAGGAAAAGTTGTATTTCTTCATCCCTAGTGGGGTGGGGTATGCATGTGTCATACAATTACTATTTTGAGCATATTGTCATTTAAAGGTTTTTTTTTCCTCCATATTAATGTACTCTTTTCATAAATACTATGAGATATAGTCATATAGCCGAAGATTCTAACAATAATTATTTAAATTTAAATGTTACTTAACATTTAATTTAAAATTAATGATAGATGAGAATTGTATGTATTTTTTAAAAATCTTAATATAAAAATGAACTAAAAATTCTCTAGATATTAGAAAACAAAATTTTTTATTTCTTCTTCTTTCATAGATCATGCATGTGTTACACAATTATTTCTTTGAGCATGCTGTATTTTAAAGGTTTATTTTCTTTATATTTAATGCATATTTTTCATAAATATTAAGAGATATAGTCAATGATACTAACAATTATTTCAACTAAACTGCTGTTTAATTTGTTCGTTAATTTAACTTAAAATACGTGATTATTGAACATATATAGTCTTTTAAAAATATCTAGTATTTATTTGAAAAATAACAACTGCAAATTCTCTTATTATTAAAAAAATTATATCTTCACCCACTCATGAATCATGCATGTGTATATTGTCTTTTAAAGGTCTCTTTTCCTTGAATTAATGCATACTTTTCATGTCACCCTACCTAGAAAGATTGCTTTTCTGCTTATCCGATTGAGAAATGGTGTTTGTAACAAATCTCTCGAGTGGCCTAACTGGTGGGAGCTTTAATTTCTATGCGATGTTCTTAAATTTGACTATTTGAGTCACTCTTCTTATTTGTTTAAATACCACAAAAATTAATTCGTGAATATATAAGTCGGCCTTATCTTAATCAGTACCAATTTTTATTAGAAAAGGGTAAAATATGTATCGATTAAAGCCTTTATTGAATTTAAAATATGTATCGATTAAAGCCTTTCAATAAATTTTAAAATTGTTCCTATATAAATATTTATAAATTCCCCGATTGCATACAAGTATTAAGATTTTAAAGTAAACTGTTTCTTTCCCTTAATCATCAAAATAAATTAAACATGATTATGGTTTAACATTTTCTCGTGACATTTTACTACTAGTTAGAGGTAAAACTGCATATACAAGACCTCTCCAAATCTCGCATTTAGTGAAATTTTTATTGAATTGATGTTATTGTTATTGTTGTTATTATTATTGTTATATTTTCTTTTGACATTTTAATTTTCTAGTTTAGGGGTGTTTTCAATATTTATGTCATAAACATAAAGCATAAAAATAGGTTAATAAATTTAAATTTTCTAATGTTTTAAAAACTGAATCAGAAATTAAACCAGTAAGATAAGGGGTTTAATATTTAAAATATTTAACTGATATTAGATTGTCATAAAAATAATTAATGATTGAATAATATTAAAGAATTTAAAATATCATTGAAAGAAATTGTTCTTATTAATCAGAAGTTTAATTAAAAATTTTATTAAATAAAAATTAATTGGTTTATTTTAATTAAAAAATTTATTAATTTACAAAAATTGCCTGATTGATTAATAAATTGATAAATTTTTAATAAAAAATTATTAAAATAAATAAAAATAAAAATTAATTATAAAATTTTATAATTAAAGTGATGGAAAATTTTAATTATTGTTTTTTTGAAGTTATATAAACACTCTATAGAAACAGATAAACGACGAAATGGGGCAGCTCCCAGAAATTTCGTCCATTGATTTGACAGTGGCCAAGAAGAAAAGACCTCCCCACCAAAAAGTAACAATAAATCTGCCCTCCCTTCTTTCACTTGCCTCTTGGCTTCTTTTTCTTTGAAAATGGACACTGAACACGGATACTAAATGCGACAGAAAACAATCAATCACTTACTGCATCGACTTTTCTGATCATCATCACCATCATGATTATGCAAATCTATAGATTTAAGGGTTGTGATGGTCCTAACCGGCTGCAGATCCTCTGTGCCTTATAAGCTGTACCTATCCTGTGCCATCAAGCTCTAACCACGAATTTTTCATTGTTTCATTGTTTTATGAAAAAGGTTGTGGTTGGAGAAAAATGGTGCAGAGTAGGTACAGCGTTAACGGCACAGAAGATATGATCCCGTCCTAACCAGCCAAGACTTTGCGACTCCTTTGCCATCTTTTCACTTTATTATGTATTTGACACAAGATCTTCACCGTGTCTGACGCATCGCTAGCTATGGTGGGCAATGTAGCTGAATCTACATTACCTTTTCTGAGGCCTACACTTGTCAGTATCACTCGGCAGTATTAAGTATAACAACGTCAAAATTTTATCTAGGTAACTCTATACAATTAGTCCAATATAAGGCTGATGGCCACATTTCCATTGGTCCTTCGAGTACACCAAATAAAAACATGAAGGGGGTGCATGTTTGATATAAAAAAATAGTAATAAAAATATAAATGAATATAGTAAAGAATAAAAATGAATATAATCATTATAATTATGATAATTGATTAAGACAAATGAAAAATTACTATTATCATTAATAGTAGTTGATTTGTTAAAAATTTTGAGAAATAAAAGATTTTTTAAATTTTTGTTTTACATCAAATTTAATATATTTTAATTAATTATATTTAATTTATGCACCTATTTATGATGTTAGAATATTTAAAATCATATTACGGTATTTCCTTTTTAATAGCTTTTAAAGAAAAAAATGCTATAGCATTTGCTTGCATCAACATATCATCAGTCATATGATGTCTTCAAAATACAGTTTAATCATAATATTGTTTTGCTAATAAAAATAAAAATTTGTTAAAATTTTATTTTACGTCAAATTTTAATATATTTTTATTAATTATATTTAATTGTTAAAAAAGAGAAAATATAATTTCCACCATCTCTTTTAAGCAATTAAATAGGGGCAAAAAGAAGTAGCACGGGCGTGACACGACACTCTTCTCACAGGCATGGCAACGTTCTGTCGTGGCTATGACACTTGAGGGTAACATTGAAATGATTTTCATTCTTCTCACAATCGAGGGGTATGAACTAATGCCCCAAATTCGAATATAAAAATACCATTTATTCAATGATAATATATTACCAACTAGCTGTTTTTCATTCCTTATCTATTGATATCTTCCCAAACTCATTAGTCAAGCACTCCATAAGAGTATTGTGATTATCATATACGGTTCCAATTAGCTAGAGAAATTATCAGAGTCAAGCGTTTATTATTGAATTCTTGAACTCTTGTGATTGATTGAAACATAATTTTATTATATTTATCCTTTAAATTTGAGTTATTAAATTACTAAATATTTTAATTAAAATTTGTAATTTATATATTATCACATACAATAAACAGTTACACAATGGCATTGTCATGATGACGATTATAAGTTCTTTAATAAAAGAAAGAATATATTTGCCTTATTTGGAAGGATAGTTGAAATATAATAATTAGTAATAATGTACTTCCTCCTCTTCACTATCAAGAGGCTGACATAACTAGCTATTTATTTAATTAAACGTTAATTCTGCCCTCTCTCTTTTAAGTTTTTACTAAAAAAACAGTGACTTAATAATATAGAAAAAGGATTATAGTCGGTCCAAATTGTACATGATGGATTGCAAAGTAAAGAATAATTAAGTGACTTGGCAATGATGGGGAGAGTTCAGTTGCATCCTAATAGAAAAGAGGAGGAATGATTGGTCTTCAATAGCAAGCATAAAACGACAACTTTAACTCAAGTTTTTATTGTTGATTAATAGTTTCATCATTCTCCCATGAACTATTTATTTATTGGGTCAGATCATCAAGTTGGTCCCACTTGAAATGATCAACAACATAATTACCGCTAATATATCTTTCCCAATACGAATTATTGCTGTTTTATATAAAGAGGAGTGTTTAGGATAATGAAAGGAAGCCAATGACAAATCACGAGAAGTTAGTACTAAAGTCTCGAAGTCTGGCTTTTGTTGATATTATATTATTATATGCTAAAACGTACGTATAGCATACTTCTTTTGGAGGTAAAAGACATAGTTTATTTTAAGAGTGGATCTAACAATTATATATTCTATGATTGTTGTACTAATTAAGAATGAAAGATAGATAGATATGTTATGATTAAATTATGAGACTAAGAACATAATCGTGACCCTACATTTGAAGGGTACTTGTGTTGAAAAAATCTATCTTAGTTAGTCTTTTGTGGTTGTTATGTGATTATAGAGTTTGATTTGGACTGCTCTCCAATTAGAAAGTTGCAATAATTGTCATGAGAAAACTTCTGTCTTGAATGTGGGCAACTTTCTACCATCCTTAGCTCTTCATTAAAAATGGAAGTGAAATTCACCTCTAAATGTTCCAAAAAATTTTTTTAAAAAATTTATTTCTTTGCCTCCAATCATAATTATCCATATTGCATAATTTTATGGTAAATTATATAAATAAAAATTAACTAAAATGAAAAAATATTACAACCAATATCAAGTCTTTAATTAGGGTTTAAACAACTAGAAACATAATTAAGCTAGATTACAATTTTGACAGCCTCTCTACTAGTTAAGATTAAGGCTGCGTATTATTAGACCCTCTAAAATTTCGCGTTTCAATTAAATTTATACTGACTGTTGTTATTATCGTACAATTTTGGCAGGGGAAATTTATTTATTTTGCAATTTTCTTTCTCCTTTAGGATCCTTTGTTTTTTGAAAATAGGATTCATTAATTTTATATATATTGCTTTAGGATTTTGATGTTCCAGTATATAGAGTTTCCTTTATCTTATACCAATTTAGAAACGAAAAGAACGAAAATGGAATCATACCTTCTATGTCGCACGAATGGAATTGCCATATTCATCTAGTGCAAAAAGATTCGACAAAAAGCATTCAATAAATGAATTATTGGCAAATGAATAACCTGGTGCAAATAATTAATTTTCCTATGACGTCTGTTGCAATTATTTGATTTAAAGGTAGAATACTTTAATCTGCATTGATTATGAAAAGCTTGACATCTTCTATTCTATTTTTTAAATTATTATTCTTGAATATATTTGCTTTCAATGTCTAGTTTTATTAGAAATTAATTGTTGTAATTAAGTACCAACCAATTAATATTTAAAATTTCAAAACATTAGGGAACTTATTGAACATCGTATATATTTCCGGTATATTTTTCAACTCTTTTTAGCATTAGAGAGTATCGAAGAATATTTGGGAGGACTTTGATATGTCCATCTCTTCAAGTTGATTAGAGACAAAAAGGGTTCATGCATTGGCATTTGGCACTTTTTCTACATTATCCTCCCTTCATGCACCTTCTTTTATAATTTCCTTTTCATTTTACCCCAGGCATCTTCGTGTAATTTTTGTATGTTCTACGAAAAGGTTAGCCAAACACATATATAATTCTTCCCTTGTAATCGGGACGAAATATTTTATAATTTATGTTGCTATTTACATGTTGGAGTCTCGAATACAAACATTAGGCAAGTAGATAGTTTAACATCTATTGTCTCTTATATTATATGATAGCAGGTATTACCAGCTCCATTCTTAATGTTTTATAGGTACCGAGTAAAATAAAAGAAGGGTCCAATTTTATCTCTTTTTATTCTTTATAAATATTAAAGTGGACCTTCGTAAAGAATAAAATGAAGTAAAATAAGGGTAAGTCAAGAATGGGTACTGAACGGATATCCTTCTTACCCTTGCCTAAGGCAAGTGCCTTTCTTACGCTTACCCAGGATTGACCTGGGTATTACGTGCCAAAAAAATTGTATGTATACAATATTAGACGAAGCTGTTTCAAGTGGAATGCACCTGTGCAAATGATGATGAAAACTGTGAAAATGATTAATTATATTCATTATACAATTTAATGGATTACAATTTAATGCTTCAGGTTTGAGCATGACATGATCTGGAGTTTCGATCGGGTGAAGAAATCATCACCAATATGTTAGTTTTGCCAAATGATTTTGTATTTATATATTTTATATTTACAATAAATTAAAAATTCAGTTTGAAGAGGAGAAAAAAAAAGAAAAAACATAAATCGAGGTTATAAATTAAAGATTAAAGATTATATTATGATTTTAAATTATTACAACAACTTTCAATTAAGTAAAAATAGATATGATTGTACTATACTAATTGTAACTATATTATTAAGTTTCTTCAATTTATAAACATATCTTCCAAATGATTGCGAGTCAAAGACTCAAAATTAGAAAGAATATTTTGTAACCATGAAAATAATGGGATCAGAATAAAGTAACAATGTAATAGAAAAGTGACTGAGATTCTTACTCATCATTAAACAAATCCTTAAATATATATTTCCGTAAATTATACTAAGAATCCACCAACGCTTTATGATCATATTATTCTTTGTCTAGGTGATTGTCGAGGGGCCATTACATTTGGAATCAAAGATATTTGGTGTCGATATCGATTTGCTCTAGCTAAAAAGTGAGGGACCAGATTTATTTGACCAACTTCAACTAATAATAATTCTTGTGGATGAGCTAATATGTCCCCTGTTCAAATTTTGGCTCAGAATCTTTCTTAATTGTGGACTAAGTATACTTAACGAGGCTTTGATCGAATCGAAAAAAGGGTGATTTGATGACGGAAGAGATGATGGGGGCGCGATAATCATAATTAAAAACACATGATTCTTGCGAAGTTTTTGGCTTTTGTTCCAATTTCATGCTCCATTTTCTTCAGTGATCAAGCTTTAAAACAGTAAAGAAAGATTGTTTAAGCAACTAATGCTTATTCCTAGAGGACTGGTTCTAAATTCCTCCCATCAACTGCCACTAAAAGTCAAAAGTGTCGTTAGGGTTATAGTACTAGGACCACAGCTTGGTTGAACAGAAACCCTAATATCATGAGATCATGTTCATGGAGTGTTTTTAACGTAACTTATAATAAAATAATGTCATTTAGCCAAGAAGAAGAACATGGGTCGTCGACGCTTATCATGTTAACATGTTTCACCCAGGCGATAATTTAAACAAAAAGAGAAACAGTTAAGAGACAAATGCCAAGACAATTGCCTCGAGATGATCACGGCAGCTAGAGATCTTGTTCCCCTTTTTTGTAATGTAGCTTTATGATCCGTACATGCTATTTTATCCTATTTTATATATACTAACATGAGTAATGGCTACAAAGCACAACCTAGCGTTGTAGGGCCACTATGAAACATTAAATCCTTACATTAGGCTATGTCTCGTCTCGTGCACGCAGAGAAAACTTTAGAACAATATGTAATTAAGAAATGACACCTGTGCAAGAATTCGAAACCCTCTCCCCCTTTTTTTTTATGACTAAACAAGCATGGCAATCAGTTGAATCAGTTGAACATTTAACGAGTAGGTAAACATTTTCAGAATCATCTTCGCCGATTGTCTTGTCTAGTGGGAACGAGGAGATAACAAGGTTGTTATTTGTTAATGGCAGTGATTTAGAATATTATTAATGACAGTTGGAGACTAAACTAGGGTTTTGACGAGGTCTAGCTAGTTGACCCACCTAAGATTTGTATAACTAACATGAGTACTAGTGGATGGCGTGGCTCGAGGAATGAAATGGGAATTGGATTAGTTAAGTGCCATTGTTCTCAACTCTTCCATTGCTAGCTTTTGTTGTAAACATAAAACAAATGTTGTCGTGACTAGTTAGACAGGCTCCACATAGGTTCTTTTTGGCATCGAGACCTTAAAATTGACGAGTCATAAAAATTTTATATACATCGAGAAGGCATTCAATTAATCAAAACATTACTTTTAATCCCAGGTAAGAAAAAGCTTGAGATTTAGACCATATCTTGCTCCCTCCTCGTTACACGTTTTCAGGGTCGATGACACAATAATAGAACTTTGACTCTCTGTTCCTCGAATACAATCATGACCTACTAAGCCACATTTTGCATAAAAAAAAACCTATATGCACTATTTCGTAAGTGCTCTTCAATGATCGAGTGGAGTGAATGATGTGAACTCACACACTTGTCAAAGGATCTACAAAGTTTATATTAATTACTCAAGCTACCTCGACCGATAGATTCAATTTAAACACAAGATGCTAGTATCGTGTTATGAAAATCATATGAAAAATGTGTTAACGAAGAAAGCATCAAATTGGACAATGTATGAGAAAGAAGACCCTGCGTGTTTAGATGGAGTACAGCTTTCAATGTTGGAAGGGCTTGGCAGAGGAGGGAGACAAAGAGCAGAGAGATAGGGTTTGAATCAGTACTGTAGAAGTAGTCCTACTTTAATTGGGATTTGATAGGGAGCTAAGGGGGACTGTACTTGAGGAGCTGTCATTTCCTTCAAATATTGTTAATTTCATAGACATTTTTGTACGCTAATAGACCGACACTAGGGTGCGGTCTCTGGCTCGGTCGAATCCCCAAGATTATGCATCCCATGTCTCTTCACCCATTTCTTTCTCTTATCTCTTCACATTTACTGTTCATAACATATCCCTTTGAAATGACCTTTCATTATGATCTGTATCACGTAACACCACTTGGACTACATGCAAATTTTGACTCTTTGACTCATCCCGAACTTTTGATATATTAATATATATTTGAATCCTATTCCAGGCTAATGAAAATGTTAAACAATGGTCAGCTTGGCCAATTCTGGAAGTAGAGATTAAAATGTATCAAGGGTAAGCATTTAACTCGTGAATCATAATCTATATTATGAGTCATTACGGTAAATATATACGGATGTAAGCATTGAAATGACTAAATATCTTCTCCATTGTGAGATTTCCCTCACTTGCCTGCAAGCAGGAATGAGAACAGCAGGTTAATTCTATTAACTAAGCCCTAGTAGAAGTAGATCCTTGAGTGCCATCTCTAAGTCTAACTAATTTCAATTTCATTATGCACGAGGAGGACTTTTGCGGAAGATGTCTATCAAGCCGATGCAAGCATTGAAATAACAAAAAGATTTTGTTCTTCAAATCTAGGTACAATCGCAATAAATTCCATAATAGTTCATACTTCAATCATATTGCAATCCATAATTTAACACTTGTTTTTATCTGTAGTCTTCTCTTAATGGAAGATGTATGTATTATAATTACTTGATGATAAAGAAGGTAGGATGCATTTGGTGTTATTACAACTCACAGAGATGCATGAGTGTAAAAGTAAACTACGTAGTTACTCTAAAACAAGTCTAGAAAGTTTAGGGTGTCACAAATTTATGATATTGTTGAGATAATGTAGCTGAACTAACTGGGACGCATATGCCATAACTGGGCAGAATCAACATCTGAATCTATTGTAGATGACACATTAGCACTGCTAAGAATAGTGCTTCCCTTTCCCTGAAGATGGTAGAGATTGTTAATCAACTTCCCTTTTATCACAACCAAACGAATAACCTTCACAACTCCACCTTCACTCGAATCCCGGTAACCGTGGGACTCAAGAAGATGCAAAGATATTATGTGTGGACGTGTAAGAGGATGTAGTTGGGTCGTATCAATGGAAGTTGCATAGAGCAATCTACTTATAGTTAAGACATATCTATGTGGCTACCTTCATTCTATCGTTTCCTTTAATTGGTGAGACATTTCAGTAACAAGGACACAGAAAGAACAAAGTAGTGATTAGCTATGAAAAGTTTAGTTAAATGTAAAATGGAAAATTGATCACAATAAATGTATTTTTTTTTCGAAGGATGTGAATATTATTGGAGTATAATAAGGAAAAAGATTTGACGGGTCATCATATAAATAAAGTTATGAAAATTTAAAAATGAGTATACATGAGAGAAGTTTGGTGAGTACGGATTTGCTTTCCCTGTAGAAGAGAGTTACTATTCCCATGGTAACTCGAACCCTCTTATACAGTTATACTACATATACGAAAGTTGAAAAGATTGTATTGGCAACATCACTTAGATTCGGATCCAAATACTCCCAAAAGCTGAAACCCTTTTCAGAAAGACAAGTATATCATAATTGACCGAAATCAAAGGAGAAAAATAAAAAGAAAAAAGAAATCCCTACATGTCTTTTCACTAACTATTTAGGAACCCTCATGTTATGCTTGCTATAAATAGTGTTGATAATTATTTAATGCAAGTGTTTGATCAAACTAATTAATTTTGAGTAATTAGTAAAATTATTCTTTTATAATTATAAGATTACATGTTTAAGTTAAGAAAGGGATTATAAAGATAATATTGCATATAATTAATATCTTTTTTTCATGCTCTTATAAAGTAGAAAGTTTTGTGTAGTAGATTCGACTTTTTTTTTATAATCAAATATACGATTCATAATTGGAGGAAAGACACATGACACTTGTTCAATTTGTTCTTTTAATTAATAAAATCTAGTGGTAAGCAAAATTTTGAGAAACTAATCAAATAGTCTTCATACCTTTGAACATAAAAGGAAAAATATATTTGGAAATTGATAAACTTGAAGTTATATGTAAAGAGAGCCTTCCTAATCATGAAAAATCAATACTAACACATCCTCAAATAAGATTCTAAGCGATCTTTAAGAAATTTTATTAATTTGTATGAGTTTATATGCAAGACAACGTTCTAATCCATAGACAAAAGCTTAGAAGTATGATTTCACACCATCATAAACCACAACTTGTCATAATCCTACCGTCAAAGCTTCATTTATTACTTCTTTTTATATAAGAAATCTTATTTTGAGAAAATAAATATCAGAAAAAAAAAGACAAAGGAGGATAAGTGATGAAAAAGAAAAGAGAAAGCCAAAAGCTTATCGAAAGGCCGTCGCTTTTCTATCATCATCATTTTAGGGAAGAGCTACGTGTGAAAAGAATACAAAAGACATTACGTACAATAATTCCCATAAAAGTCGAAAAGTATAAATATATTTGTAAAAATCAGTGATTGTTCTGAGATAGAAGAAGACAAAAAGTACTGAAACGGAAAGCATGGGGGGCTATGGAGGTGCTCAATCTCTATTACGGATAAGAACAAATTCAGGAACTTTGCCACTTATGTCTCTCGTCTAATCATAATAATCTTATACCATCATCTTCATCTGCAGAATGCATGCCCATCAAATCATCATCAATATGCATGCGCATCATTCCTTATGATGATTATAATGATTATGAGCTTTGGGGCAATTAATTATGCTATATAATTTGTAATGCTTAGTTTAAAAGCCTATCTGAACCGAGTATATGTACTTAGAGGGTGATTTACATGGACCCACAGCCTTTTTTGGATTTAAAATTAGTAAAAAGATCATAAAAATCAAAAGGAAAAATTGACCCTTGTAGTATGATTAACGAGCACGAAAGATTAATTGTCAAATTTTTACTTGATTTAACATGAACATGTGTTGTAATTGAATAGATCATCTCAAATTGGAATATTTCATCAATAGAACAGTAAGCTTAACAAGTAGAATATGTATGGCCCAAGTTTTTTTTTCCAAAAGAATTCGCAATAAAAAAATTTAAGATAGTGGCTCGAACATTTGTACATAAACAAGTATAACAACAACAACAATAATAATAACTTCAGCACATAAAATTTTTCGTTTTACGAGACTTTTTTTGTTATAAAAGAATAATCTTACCGATTGATTCAAGACTTACTTTCTATTTAAAGTAGTATAAAATCGGTATTGTTTTTATTTTTGGTGTGAACATATTGATCATTTAAGATTGTGATTGACATGATAATAGAATGATATATCACACGGTCAACTTTTTAGGGTTTATGTTTTATCAATTCGACGAGACTGAGATGTTATAGAAACCAATTACAGGTATAAAGATGCTTTTTAATTAAAGGCTTGAATAAGAGAAAGAGGTGGATGGTCATGGTCCCCTCGAGACCGGTCCCAAGTATCGGATTATATGCCAAATGTCCCATAAGCAAGGTGAGCTTGGGATTCTCATGTCCTAACCTTGTCTCTCAACTGTTTTTTCTTCCAATCCTATATACCTCCCAATTAACAATCTTTTCCCAAGGATAGCTAACTAAGTAGGCGATATTTAAGAAAGTTGATTAAAGATGCCTCTTTACTTATTGGAGAAAATTTAGAAAAAAAAAGCAATTACCAAAATCAAATCATGTCGAGTGGAGTGGACTGGCTCAATTCATAACCGTAGGTTTTCTGCTTAATTTAAGTTTTTTAATACATATATTTATAATTGTATTAAGAAATGTTTAATTGTTCATATTATTGAATTTATCGTTAATTTTTGTAATAATATCACTGAAAGAATAACAATTATTATTAAAAAAAATTAAAATCGACGGACCACGATGCAACCCCTGAATTCATGGTTATAGGTTGTACCTAACAGGATTGGGAACTAGGAGAAACAAGTTGAGATGGTGGGTTGCAAGTTGGGGTCGGTTTTCTGTGGGCAATTATAGGCATGGCACACGGACAATGTCCCTATCAAAGGTAAAAAGAAGCTATATAGACACCTGGCCATCAACTATATTTGGTAGTGACTATGTCATTTCACTTTCTTTGGCATCGTTCGCATGGTGGAGATAGGAAATCATGTACTTTGTCTTTTCAAGTCAACCCCTTCTTACCTCGACAAAAAATTCAGGCAAAACTATCTATAATAATTTATGATTAAAAAATTAAATTAATCTTTTGATTCAATCATAAAAGTTTTAAATTATTTAATTTTTTTGGTTTGATTTTAATTTTTTAATTTGATTTACTTTAATAAGTCTTATTGTTAAAAATTATTTAGTTTATTAATTAATTAGTAAATTAATAAGCTTTTATAAATTAAAATAAATCAATTAATTTCATTTAATAATTTTTTAATTAAATTTAAATTTTTTAATGAGTAAAAAATAATCTCTTTTAATTATATCTAAAATTCTTTAATTTTATTCAATATTTAATCAATTTTATGATATATTAATACTAATTGAACATTTTAAATTTTATATTTCTTATCCTACCTATTTAACTTCTGGTATGATTTTCAAAACATTGATAATAACCAGTAATTAAGTTAGAAAACAAATAACTTTTTTAGAACTATTTCAATATGTTTTTCTTGTACTTTAAAAGAGATTTATGATCTTAAAATTGCTTAATAATAAAGATAAAAGACTAAAATTTTTGTTATCATATCAATTGTTTTAAATTTATTTATTAATGGAAATTATTATCTAATTAATTATTAAAATAATAAAAAAATTTCAAATAATTAAAATGGCATGTGTATGATACAAGCACTTACAAAGTGGAAGGATGATGACTTTGAAAGTTTTTATATTTGTTTCAGCACGAGAGAATTTGTTCCGTTCTGTCTTTGTTGTTGTTTCAATGTATAAATAATTATGATCCCCACGTTCAAGTGGTTTCCTACATTAAATAGCTTAACAAAACATAGGTGCGTGATAGAGAAAGCGGTTAAGGTAACAACTTCGAGCATGGCCAGCTCCCATTGTGTGACGTTCAGTGTGTACAAGGCCCGATAACAAATTCACTATCATATGACTGACCGACAATTACTAGCGATTTCGACTTTATGCTGGTGAGTTGCAGCCTGCAATTAGAACTACTGAGAACGGGTTGCTCTAAGGCTATTAAGGAGTAAAAAGCATTATGATATTAATATATATACAAGCGGAGATTTGGATTAGAGGATGCATTCAAGATGGAGGAAACAGAACCACAGGCGATGGACAGCTATATACTGTGCTAGTACGTAAGAAGAAACTGTATGCATTCAATTCTTTGCAACGGAATGGGCATGTAAGATTTCACACTAACCATTGTAACGTGGGGGACTTTGAATCTGGAGCTAAAGGTCAGAATTTAAGAAACTAGTGCTTTCATTTCGATCAAGGACGGCAATAAAGAAAAGGCAGTTCTGTTCATTACTTGGTATTTTATTAACCAACTCTGTAGCTTTTTTGTCTGTGATCTCATGTATGGACCAATGAAAAGGGTATCGTTATAGAATTCTAAAAGCAAGATGCATATAATTGTCAGATAAACTGGAATTAGGCAACTGGACAGGGTATAGTAGACTCTACTCCTAAGTCCTTAGTCATGTTACGAGGCCTATGTTGTTTTCTCTTTCAGTACGTAGTTTTTGTTGGGCCTCGCCGAGCTTGTCAGTCCAATTACAACTTGCTGTCACCTCATCATCGGTTACTCGCTATTAACCCCCCTTTCCTGAGGGGCTTCAACACGCAGACGATATTGTGTTCATGAAGATGAAGCTCATTTCATACCAATGGACCACCTTGCAAGAGTAAATGTTTCTGGAGACCTGGATGTTGAAATGTAAAAGTGGGAGTTTATCCTACATTGAAAAAAATATATGACCTTGAACATGCATATGGACTCATTTGATTGTGAACTGATCAGCTAAATTTTAGCTGATTGGAGTCTTATAACTATTTGACTATGTCAAACAGCTATTAGTTTTGTTTGGTAACGAGCTGGTTGGATTGAAGCCAATCCAACCAGCTAATTTTCCACAAGCTCCCAAGTAGGAGCGTTTCTATTAAGCTTATTAAATTTTTGCATTTGCGACGATTCTGCCCTTCCTTGTCCATTACTCTTTCGGTCCTAAAATTTTCTTTTCTATCTTGCTCTCATATCTCACCAATCCCTTTCTTTTTCTTGTTTTGTTTAAGATTTGTGTGAATGTGTATCGTGATGTCGGATTTTAGCTGATTGGTGCTAAAATCTTTTGAATAAACTCGAAAGATTTGCAATATTTCAATGCTCAAAGTGATACAACTTCTGGGTTCATCATTTGGGTTTGTGGTATATCGATGGAAACCACATGGCTGTAATGGTTCGATATCATTTTCCATCAGCCCATTGTCTTGTTCTACTCCTAAAACCATGCCCACAAAGCCTTCTCAACTATTGCCTCGCTCTTCGCCTTCAAAAGCTTGCTCTTTACGGGTGATTCGTTTTCAGTCTACTCGGTTTGAGTCTAAGATGGATGGCACTTCTCGGTCTTCCGTAACAGTTCAGTCAGCTCTGAGTTTCCTGTAGTGCACCCAGGTTCTTCTTGTTCATGGATTACGATCAAGGTTCTTTCTTGTTATTGAAATTTGTTGGTGATTATGAAGAAAATGCATACTTAATGTAAATATCAAATTTGTGTTCTGTTTTTTTTTTAATTTTTGCTCTAAAATGGTCCTATCTTTCTTTAGTAACTGCACAGATTGAATCTTGAATTATATAAGTTGAATAATGGTTAGAGGTTCTTAGTAGCGATGGTACTCATAATTGAGTTGATAAAATTGATCGAATGGGCTAAATACACAGTCTTTTTTTTCTTTCCCCCTAACTTCGCTTCTTGTTTACATTCAATTAATTGTACCAATAATCTTGTACTAGAATTTTCTTTCATGTGAACTGAAATGATTTTAACGCTTGTAGTTTCTTGAACTATAAAAATATTCAACGATATATAATATTCATGTCCTTATAATTTTTTTAAAGTTATGCCCTTATAAGTCATTTTATACATAAACTGCTAAAACTAAACAGCTAATTTTACCAAACATCTTTAATAAACAACTAATGTTCTTAGCTGGTCAAATCAGCTTATAGAATTAGCTATGAGCTAACAGCTGATAGAATCAACTAACAGCTAATGCAATCAGCTGATCGCCAAACAGGGCCTATAAGTCTAGTGAGCTACTCCTCCTATCACCAATTGGTTTTAGAATGGAACCTCACTTGGACTTATATGTACTCAGTTTATTTGGAGTTAATCTTACAAAATTTAACATAGTATCAGAGCACGTTGCCCTTGGATTAAGTCGTCACCACTTCAAAACGATAGACTATGTCACGTGTTGGGCCTTAAATTAGCCTACACGTGAGGGGGCATGTTGAAATATAAAAGTAAGAGTTTGTCCCACATTGAAAGAATATATGGCCTTGAGCATGCATATAAGCCTAGTACTCCTCCTATCTCCAATTGATTTTAGGATAGAACTTCACTTGGGCTTATATGTGCTCAGTTTATTTGGGCCTAATTTTACAAAATTTAACATAGAATCAGAGCTAAAGAAGTGCTTGTCCTATTGTTTGCCCCAGAAGGGAGTACGTTATTTAAGCAACTAGAGAAGGAGTTGAAATTTGCATGGAACAAGTGATCCAATAATATTGTTTGCCCTAGGAAGGGGCCTATTTGACCTCAATCAGAAGTCCAACCCTGATAAGGATTGTCTACGTACCTCTTCAGATTGTCCAACTAAAAAGAGACTCACATGTGAGGGGTAGTGTTAAGAATATCTACATATGAGTGTCCCACAACGAAGAAAGAGGGGAAAGAAGACTAACATATAAGCCTAGTGAGCTATTCCACCTATCACCAATTAATTTTAAGATGAAACCTCACTTGACTTATATGTGGTTTAATTTTCCTCTTTATGTAGGCCATAGGCTCTTTGCAAATTTAACTCTGGATCCATTCATCTACCATCGTACAAGCACGTGATACAAGCTCTCTAATATTATTTACGTTGCACAATCTGAACCTCGTTCATCTTTTGAAATTACTCCCTTGACTCTCATGTACACTTCTCTCTTATTTCTTTTTATTTTGTAAAAGATAATGATTGAAAATGGTCAGAAATCATTCACAGGTTCTTCGTACCTTGTCGATTTGCAATAAAAAGACTGGAGATGATATGGACATACTCACTTAGAATGATATGGAAATAATGAAGCAGTATGAAAAAGTCACGAATGAGCTAAATAAGAAGTTGACCGAATCCAAACACTTAAATCTGGAGAACAACAATTTGAGCATGAATTCAAACTTGATCCAGTTCAAAATCAACGAGTTAGATTTAATTTAATCAAATTTTTACTTGAACTTGAACTATAAATTTTTGGATTGAACTATGTGTCAAGGGACGAGTCAAATCAAACTTAACTCGTTACTATTCTTAATCGTAAGCTGTTAGCGGGATATGCGGAGTAAGATATTATTCTATATAATATTATTGTATATGATTAGATATTAGCCGAAAGATTTAGGATCATTATATACAATAGCAGTAGATCCATTCCGTTGTGCTACACTGTATATATACTGAACTCAATGAGAATTAAAGATATCTTTTCACCCTAAAATCCTTCATGGTATCAGAGCATACCCCAAACCCATCCCGTATCAAAACACCTTACATATGAACGTTGTAGAACTCACACCATGTCCAACGAAACAGTCAACAGTAACCCTCAACCCATCATCATGAA
>JAOQMM010000171.1:18067589-18078793 GCA_027563515.1 Erythroxylum platyclados | reverse complement strand
CATGGGTTTCTAGTTCGCTTTCTGCCAAAAGAATAAAAAGAAAGTATCATATACCCACAATCTATAACCTACAGTTTGGAAATAGCATAACATTGACATTTGCAATTGAGGGGTCTAGGCATCTCAAGCCAATTGCAGAACTATCATCATTAATGCTATTTCTGTTCTGATAAACTATCGAACCTTAACCTCATCAACCGGATGTATATCTAGTATTACTACTCCTGGAGTCGGAGCCCTGGATGAATCAAGTAGCAGAAAAGGAAGAGAAAGTAGGGGAATTGTTTTTGGATAGTAAATTCATTCTACTAATTACATGGTATCCATTAGGACAAAAGGAATGACTGGTAATAGGCAGGAGGGAATAACAACCTTTTCAACTGTTCCCTAGCCCTGGTTGCAATGTAATACAAACTTGTGGTCCATTCACTTTCCCAGATGACTAACTGGCAGGCATCTGAAGTATCAACTGCCATAGAAGAGAGATTCTACACAAAACAAGGCAAACTTTTTAAACAGGAAACAAAAAGATTAGTGTCTGAATAATAAAGAAAGATCAGTTTCCGCAACCTAGTCTACTTTATCAACAGTTTCCGTTTAAATTAATTTTTTCTGGACTCCAATCTATGACTGCAAGTTTGCACTTCAACTGTCGTATTATGTTCATATGCTCTTCCAAGTTTTTGAAACTCATTTCAGTGATTTCATCAAGCTTTTGAATGAATATAGGATACAAAATAAAGGGCAGTCATGCAATAACTCACAATATAAGGATCGACATGCTTTAAATCATTTGCAGCGTACTCTCAAATGATAATGCTTGTCCACCATCTCAACCCTGAAAAAGTTCTCCGACCTTGACCTCGGCGACCGGAGGAATCTCTGGGGACTGTTTCTGTTCCCATGAATGACTTTTTTTAAACGTCTATGGTAAAGAGCATTTCTTGCAAACATGTTGAGGCATGGATCTGGCAAATTTTCAGTCTTTCGATCGAAAGCAAAGTTAAGCTGTCCTTTTCACTGAGAACTGTGCTGGGGTTGGCTCAAGTAAGTACTATACTATTATCATCAATTAGCACCACAGAGTTTGATATTTCTCTATTCCTCTCTCTTTAGTGGACGGGTCACCACAGGCGAAACTGACATAACCTTTTGACGCAGATTCTTGGAGTTTTCTCAGTACAAAACAACAGTGAACTCGAGGGGTAGTAAAACTACATCGTCTAGCCGTAGATCTCCTGTAATAAAACTGGAAAAACCAAACAAAAGTTAGCCATTCGTTAAAAAGCAGTCAGTCGGTACTTTTTCTTGACCACCATCAAAGTTTAATGGTTTCTCGTATGATTTGATCCAACATGGTACATCCATGACGTAATCGTCCCAGATAAATCGTAACTTGTGTACTATAAATTCCATCTAATTGGCCTGAGGTAACCCCAAAAAGTCTTAGAAGCACCACCGCAACCATCATTTTGGGAGATTAAGGTAGGCCTCAGACTCAATCAAATCAGTTTCAGTTAGGACCCCACAAATCGGAATATTATAGATATAGGTTCTGTGATGTTTCCTTGTGATTTGAGCCTTTGTTTGGATACAGAAAATATTTCTCTCTTCCAGCTTTCTTGGTCCCCCCCAAGTTACCCATTACGGTTTATGGTAAAATGACGTGATGGGTAGTAAAGTGACGGCTTCACGCTTGGTTCCATTATCCTATCCTCACAATGATATGAACTTTGATGGTTGATGTCTACTGGCTTAATGTAGGCGATTTTTGTTCTTATTTAGGAGTTGTTTCGGTGATATATAATGTAGTTATTATGTATTGTAGAGCTGTTTCTATGTAGAAAAAAACTTAACACACCTTAACTTTAACTTTATTTTATTATCAAATTGCAAAGGTAAGCACCAAATGAACTTTGTTTCTTGTCAATGCTTTAATTCACAATCTTCATCAATCAATCCAGGAAACAGTGTCACAAGCTGTAACTACAAAGGAATTTGGTTTGATGATTACAAGGATTTCTTAGTTGGTGGATCGATCAACAATGAATGATTCATATTGAATTGGATGTCTTCGATTGGACCCCATTTCTTATCATTTCATATCAATATGCCCACCTCAGTAATTTGTCTTTCATCCATGATAAGATCAAACTTCTTTTTGGTACGTAACTCTTTCGACTTATCAAGGAAGGATGTATATATTTTTTTTCTTCATCACAAGAAGTTAGAGATAAAGACTAGCATATGTGAAGAAGAGAAAATGACTCCCCATGGTTTAGGAAGCCAGTCTTTGTATAAAAGACCAACCAACACTTACAAATCTATGTGCCACCATGAAAACCACAGTACATACAAATGAGATACAACCACAGAATACGATCTTGGACAAAAGTCCATGAGAATTTGCAAGTTGGAGATGATAGCGACAGGCTTTGACAGGCGGTGAGGATAAGGATGCCACATCCTCCACGATCATGACATCTGCTATTCGGGGCATTGGTCGACCCGCTTCAAAGTTCACACTTTATTTGACAGTTTTTCGATTAAACTAATTAAATCAAACAAAGAATCCTTTTGTATCCTAGTCCATGCGCATGGACAATGCTTGCATATATATGAATGACCATGGTAAATTAGTTCATTAAGAGTTAAATACATTAAATCTTATATTGCTTGACTTATTTCATTTCAATTCATAGTATGTTTATGTGTTACACAGTCATCTTTGTCATGATGTATAAGTATTACTTGGAGAACCCATAATTTGATCTTATTGAATTCAGGAAAAGTTGAAAGCTTTTGCATTTTCTTTTATTAATTAAAGCCTTTCCTTCTGTAGAGAGTAATATACTGAACAAGGCAGGTTGCATGCATATGTGCAGCATTCTCATACTATAGATATTTTATATGTAAGCACAAGATAAGGTTCCATAATATATTTTCTTAATTGCCATGGCAAAAGGGATAAGAGAGGATAAAGTTATCAAATGGTTGGAAGTGTTTGTTTGGTTGGACATCTTGTTTATCTTGCAAGATAACTCCTAATGAGTTGGAAATCTTTTAATTAAGAATTAAAAAAAGGAGCTTGTACTATGGTAAATATATATAAAGTTAGAAACAAGGCAAGTCTTTTTCTAAAAACTAAAATATCAATCAAATGTAATTGACCTAGGAGTCCCAAGTCATAGAATATGGGGGATGAGAAGCTTGTTGGACGGCATTAAACCCACAAAGTTAGCAAGTTTATACAATTATATGTAGTTTAATTCAATTCAATGTATAACAATAAAGACTTAACAAGTTAGAGTACCTCGATGTCTCAAATTCAAAATTTGGTGGTCATTACATAATTACAATTTTTGTATTTAAAAAGGTAAAAAAGATGTAAAAACTTTTTATGATTTCATTTATTTTAAAATATTCTTATTATTTTAAATTATTTGAAAATTTTTATTATATTATAATTTTATAAAAAATTAATATAATTTAATTGTGACATTAAGCAAGTTAAACTAATACTTTCTTTTAAAAAACAAAACTAAAAAATTCGTATTATTTAGTTTATTACTTATTTTATATTTTATTTATTTTATCTTCTATTATAAATTTTTTCTTTTTTTTATGGATCATTAGGAAACAGTCTCTTTACTAGTTAGAGATAAGGCTGCATATTATTAGATTTTTCCAAATTTTGAGTATTAGTGAAATTTTTATTGAATTATTGTTTTGTTGTTATCGTCATATCCTTTAAATGAGTTAACTTATGTATAAGATAACATATTAATGATATGGTACTCAAAAGTCACAACCTCAAAGTTACCAAATCCAATTTTGATAATCTTTTACAAATCAAAACATTTGAAAAATATATACCATGTCTTCTTGTCCATAGACAAGTGATGAGAAGATAAATGGTGAAGAAGCAACTCGCAACTAGGCATCAAAAGTTTTATAATATGGAGAAGTGCATCGTTAACAATGGCTGTGTTTCCTAATCTTGCACAAAGTACCTACTCAATGATTAACCCACTAAGACTATCCATTATCTCTACTCAACCCACTATCGAAAATACTATACCCCACCTTCTCCAACCTCTCCATACATGTGCATGCCATCCCCACCCTCGTGCTTTGACATCAAACTATAAAATCATGCAATCTCTATACCTATTTTTAGCAAAATATCATTTCTTTACTCAACAACACTTTAGTTCTCTAATAGGGAACAACAAAATTTTGATATTTGAGATTTATTCCAAAGCAATTTACATAATGTTAGGTTTAATATAAGATTAAAGATAGTCTGAATAATTAAATATTGGTATAATAACCATTAATTTATTGGAAAAATTGATGTACATAATTCACGTGAATCAATAATTAAATTTTAATTCAAAAGAATAAAAATTTAATTAAAAATTTGAAATCTATCTAATTACATATTTTTTTATTATTTTAAATATTAGAAGTGTAACAAAAATAATTATTATTAATAACTAACTATATAATAACAACATATTACTATGTTAGTGAGTATAAATTGTATGTATAAATCAATCATAAACTCATATCTATTATTAAACATATATAATCATAAAATGTTACTAAAAATTTTGAGGTTTGAGTATGAAATTAGCATATTTTATTCGTTAAAATTAGATCTATTATCATAAAGATTATTATAAGTTATGATGTATTTAAATAATTAAATTCATCAACTATGTGCTCAATGTTTATAGTCCAACATTGCTTTTGAGAAACATAATCTATTTATGCCACACTTTATCAGTTATTATCCATATCATGATTCTAACATTACTTTTGAGATACATAATCTATTTATGTCAAACTTTATCCGATATTATCTATATCATGATATCCGAATACAGTAAACAATAACAATAACATTTAGTGCAAATTTTATTGAGACACGGATATGTAAATAAGGTGTGGTATAGAAACTACACGAAGGGACAATACATGTTTGATGAAATTGAAATAAATTAACATATAACAAAATACATTCGGGTAATATTTATAAGAAGTATAAGATTATGTATGTTATTATATGTGACATATTTTACTTTTTACTGTGCTCATATTTAAAAAAATAACAGGAATGACTTAATTAAGAAAATAAAAAAATGGATATAATAGGAAAATTTATCGTCCGTAAAAGTAAAGTAACTAGTTGTACTAAAAAGAAAAGGAAAAAGGAAGAGAGGAGACCGACGGTGGAGGGACAACCATTCGCGGAGACACGGAGCCGCTCTCGCCCAACTCTTTGGAATCTATCAAACAAAAAATATGTTTGTATTAACTTAATATAAACTTTAGTAACCCACAACTAACTCAACCACAGTTATCAAATCACTCCCACTTGTAATCTAAACCCAACTCTTTCTATATATACCTCATCTTCTCCTCCTCTTGGCGACGTTAATTTCTATTCTCTTTCAACTATAATCATATCTACTCTACTGTATTCTTTCTTATCGGCTTATCTTCAAGTCTTGGTCGACGTGAGTGATTGCGTGATTAGAGAAAATGAGTTGCAATGGTTGTCGAGTTCTGCGAAAGGGTTGCAGCGAGACCTGTATTTTACGCCCCTGCTTGCAGTGGATTGAAAGCCCCGAAGCTCAAGGCCACGCTACCGTCTTCGTCGCCAAGTTCTTCGGTCGCGCAGGTCTCATGTCCTTCATCTCCGCCGTGCCTGAAAATCAGCGTCCTGGTTAGTGATCATCATGAGAAATTTATATATTTTTTTGTTGTATGGAGATTGATTGTTGTTTTGATCATTGTTTGGCTTCGTTTTTTGTGCTTCAGCCTTGTTTCAGTCTTTATTGTTTGAAGCCTGCGGTAGAACTGTGAATCCCGTTAACGGCGCCGTAGGGTTGTTATGGACCGGAAACTGGCAGTTGTGCCAGGCGGCGGTCGAGACGGTGCTACGCGGCGGCACGTTGCGAGCGATGCCGGAGCTGATGACCGGAGGATCTCCGTCGGATGAAGCGTCCGAGGGGGAGGTCACCTGTGCGGACATGTGGAAGCTTGAGGACTCCAATCCTACTGCTCACCATTCGCGATTCTCGACCTCCAGATCCAAAGCATCTCCAACAAAACGTAAACGACTCGTAGACGAACCGAAGACGGTGAAGCTGCAAACGAACGATCTCGATCTTCGCCTTACACCGAGTTTCTTGCCACATAAGGCGGAGCTCCTGCGGCCGGAAACTCCGTCAATGAACTCGGAGGAGTCAGTAACGACGACGGCCACCTGCTTGGAGAGTGGCCAAACAGGGGATCAACATGGAAGCGGAGGAGAGAGAAAGTTGCTGAGGCTGTTCATTTAGAGAGAGGAAAGCAAAGAGACGGCGTTTCGTCCGTCCAATTAGTTTGACGCTCACTGTTAGTTCGGTGTAAAATTTTTGATGGAGAATTTTGGGTCCAGCTTTTTTTCAGAACCTAAAAACCGGCGAGTCCGAGTCCTATTTTGTAATTTTAATTTTTTGGAAGTGTCATCGGCAAAGGATTTCTCATCAATCTTCTGACCAGTGGTAGACTGGGGTTGAAGAGAGAGAAAAAAATGACTTTGCCAATGATTTTTGCAGTTCCTTTTTTTTTTTTGGCCGTCTGTGTTATCTATGACTAATGAATAAAGCTAAAGATTTATCTTTTACATATAATTTTAATTAATACAAAATGAATCTAAAACTAATAGTTTTATACGAGTTAGTTGAAACAAGCCATTGGATTCCGAGAACAGGCATTCATGAATTCAAAGCTCTGACCTGGCCCAGGCGTGGCAAAGAGGCCAAGCATCAACTACAATATCTTATTGGATTGAACCGTATCACTCACACAGTGGGGTTGGGTTTTGTTGAGAATTGGAATATTATTAGTCATTTAAGCTTATAAATTAATAAGTAAAGTAGAAGAATGTTAAGAGGTCTTTCGGCTACTGTACAGCTTGAGTGTGATAAACAAGAGCAAGAGGGGGAAAAAAGGAGAGAGAGGCGGCTTTTGGAGAATGCAAAGAGACGTGTAGGAAAGGAGAAGGAATCAAAGGGGAGTGGGGGCCCACATAAGTATTTTGCAGGTTCTACGTCTCTTTCTGGAGCCAATGGGAATGGAGGGATTAGGGTTAAGGATGTGTAATATGTACGGCCCACGTCAGCCTCGGTTTTTGGCTGTCCCCCTTCTTCTGTCTTTATCCTTCTTTTTCTTGTTACGTTGGCTCCGTCTCCTCACTCTCCATTTGAGAGTTCACTATCTCCTCCTAGTTTGGGAGTGGTGGGATCCACGTCGTCAAGTCATTGACAATGCATTATTATTATTATTATAAATTTATAAAAATAAATTTTAATTGAAGAATATTTTATTTTTATTCTTATTTTTATCTATTAAGTTTTAAAACAAATTTATGTGTAGTTTCAGGTTTGATGATAAGTCATTAATATATAATAAAAAAAAATTGAGGGATAAAAAGGAGAGGGAGCAATATGGTTTGTTTCTGCGATGTTGCGTCTCGCCGCATTTTGGTGTGGGTCCAACGGAAGTTTCTGCCCTCCCACTCCCACTACCTCAGCTCTTGCGTCTTGCGTCTTGCTCTCAGCCCTCCACGTCTCTGTCTCTCTCGCTCTCTCTGCTCCCACTTGTTGTGAGCATCAATTTATCCACCCAATGCTACATACACCAACTCCACATCACTTCCATTTGGTCAACATCTTTCTTTGACCGTACATTTTATGTTTTAAGATTTCTTTTTCTCTTTTAAGAATATTCTGAATAAAGATTCATATTATTGATAATTTGGAGCTCTTCAAATGATCACTTCTGATCAGCATTCTATATTTCCATTTATTTTTTAAAAATCAAATTTTCATAAATAATATCATTCATGCATATACTAAATAAATTTAAAAAAAGCACATTTCACAACCTCATTTAATGTATTGTCTAAGTATGCCGGAAATCGTTTCTTATAAATGTATGGTCGATATCACGAGTTCCCATATGGTTTATAGTCAATCTCAATTAGATCATATCATCAACATAGATCCCTTTTAATATTATATTATATTTAACATTACGATTTCGGTGCTATAGATTAAGATAAATTTTTACACAAGGTTATGAAAATTTCACGCTCACCAAGATAATGTTAGGCGTACTTTCATGAGTGGGACATGATCAAGTACACGTCTTCTTGGTTAGCAAAAGGATGTATTTTGATGTATATTTTTTGCTAAAGTTGTTGTCCTAGTAGATGAGAGAAAAGAGGGTATCAATGTCAATCTATAAAGTTAGAGTTAAAGGTTTTAGATTGAACAAAACTAAAACTGAGTACGTAGAGTGTAACTTTTCGAACTATAAGGTGAGGTAAAGATTAGTTCAAAAGTTAAATCACAAAAAGAGTGTTTAAGTACCTAAGGTTTATCATCCAAAACAATAAAGAGATAGACGAAGATATACTCTACCATATCAGATCACGTTGGCTTAAATGTAAAAGTACATTAAGAGTTTTGTGTAACAAGAAATACCCATCAAACTTAAAGGACCTTTAGTAAATTATTAAAATAAGGCTTTTTTTGAATAAGTCAATTTATTTGGGACCCTGTAGATCCCCTATTTTTCCTATTCAAAGATCAGCCCTTTGTCTCTGTGTTTTCACATCGAGAATTCTTTACAGATGAAGAGATGCCAAAGGGGCTTCTTACTTCCCAAACAGATCCTCCTACATCTTTTCTTGTTCAACTCTTTGACAACATGAAAAAACCAAAAGCTCTGCCCCCCCTCTCTATCGATCCAAGGGATGGAAGGGCATAGGCCTTTGGTGTCCCCTCCAGTCAAGAATTGGGGCAATTCTCCCCAAGTAGGATTCGAACCTACGACCAGTCAGTTAACAGCCGACCGCTCTACCACTGAGCTACTGAGCAAGAATTTCCAGGAACATTTGGAACATTTCATTTCTGAGTAGAAGAGTCGTTTTCTTTTTCAAGTAGTGTTCGATCGATTACGTATTAATCAATATTCGATTGATTGGTCTAATGGTAACGGAGATGAGGATGCTTTGTTGGATGTGTAATTACTAGAAGAGATAATGTTAAGAATATATTGCTAGGAGACAAATTACAGATGACCAGTATTAATGAAAAATTAAGAGAGATGAGCCTTAGATGATTCAAACATGTTAAAAGGAGACATCCCAACCTCTAGTGAGAAAATGCAAGAAAATAGTACTTAGAGACTGTAAGAGAAAAAAAGGGAAGCCTAAGAAGAATGATATGACTTTACTAGAACTTACTGAGAATATGAACCGTAATAGAAAACTTTAACATACTAGGATACAAATAAATGATTTCACATATAGAGGTCTTTATCGATCTCTTTAGTCCTCTAAACTTTTTCCTTCGAGTCACTCATTTTATAAATAGCCATAATATTTTGATTAAGTAGCACTTCTCTTTTAGTTATCTAGCATAAGTAGTTTCTTACTTCGATATATACTTTATTTTAATAGCTTGTGTGATTTTATTTTAGTACTTGTCTCTCTTTTTTTCCAATTTGTATATTTATTTACTTACTTTTTCTTGTTTTGTTAATCCTTACCAAGTTCTATATGTACTGTATTACATATCTTTATATGTTTAGTTATAGATATTTATTTATATTAAGTATTATTATTAATTTGAATGGGTCAATTGAAAACAATTTCTCTACCATGTAAGGATAATGCTGCGTACTATTGGACCTCCCTAAATCCTGCATTTCAGTAGGACTCTCACTAGGTGTTGTTATTATTTGTTGTTTACAGCTATTTGGAAACAACTATAACTAAAAGGTTGTTTAAATTGAATTAGATTATTTATTTTTATGTCATTAGTTTGGTAACCAATTTATCTGAATTATGATGAAAATACTTACATGTGCTTAAAATTTTACGTAACACATATTTTATAGTTGAATATATCAATTACAACTTGCTTGATATAGAATTGAAAAAAACGAAGACACTTATGAGCTCACTATGAATCTAATTCATGGAGAATAATGTAACACGTAGTGTAGACCTTATTACGTGCCCGGGATCATTCGTGAAAGGATAAAAAACGAAGGAAATGCAGAATACCTGATTTCGGTTCCATCTGAAGTTCCGACGTCATTTTCGTGGCCGTAACGAGCCCGGTTCTCCGAGGACCTTTACGGAAAGTGATTACTGACGTGTGGTTTAGGCCTTTCTACAGTTTCCTCACTCCGTAAGCTCTTTTAATGGGTCAGAGAATCGGATGCTTACGAGTGACGTGAGTAAGTGCAGGAGACCTTAACCTATATATATAGCTTCCATATCGGGCTTCCCCATCACAGGCCCGTATCGGGCCAGGTCCACACTAAAAGGGATCGAATTTTCTCCTAGACTTTAACCCATTAATTTAGATCATTTATAGGGCTACTTTATTATCTTTATCCGAACCAAATTACGTGACTTAACCGATAAGTTATTGAAAAATCGAAAAAACACAATTAAATGGTTGTCCAATCTTAATGGGAAAACAAACATGCCCTTAAGGGCAAAATTGTCTAACATTCTCCCCCTTGGACAATCACTAATTACAACTATGACTTTGATTTGAAAAACAATTTGAAAACCTGGTTAAGCCATGCTACTGTATTGGTACCAAGTTGAAAAACATTAAAAAACATTTGGTCCAAAGATAATGAAAGTCCAACATTCTGTCCTGCAAGGCTTTCGATACCGGAAAATATCAAACGCATGTGTCATGTGTGACACAGGTCCAATATAATCACGAATACCTAATATCTTACTAACATAAACGGGAAAATGGAGTGCGGCAAACTACGATGATACCTGTATGATCTAAATATGTATCATCTTCGTTTGTAGGTCTCGATTTCTCCAACTTGATGCTAAACTACAACAGAGAAATCCTATTTTCTCTTACCGAATGCTAAACAGCATTAGAGAAAATCTTTATGTTCTCGAACTTAATGGTAAACCGCATTAGAGAACTCCTTATGGGATTAAAACAAACTTATATCCCTCTATGTCATATTAAAAGTATGGATATCCGACTGAACTGTATGTGTCTGAATGACATAGGATCAAGGTCAATCTGTAAATATGCCCAATGACCCATAAATTGCTCAAGATTGACACAAATCTCAAGACTTTCATAAGTATT
>JAOQMM010000171.1:17996002-18012396 GCA_027563515.1 Erythroxylum platyclados | reverse complement strand
TTGAAGTGTGGTGTCAAAGCCCATGAGTATGTTCCTTCACTAAGCCCATGATAGAGATCTCCCAAGTAAGTGGACTCTCCGGTTGCAACAGAAACATGGTCCGACATGGGGAGAAAAAAGTATTCAAGAGCGAAAATGGCTAAGACTTACACAACCATTAATTAATAACAACTTGATGAATCCGTTGGTTTATAACTGTCCTTGAATGTTTAAATATTGCTTTCTAACATCAAAGCCTGAGTTGTTCCTATTAATGAATTTCCGTAACAATAAATTAGTTACATTATTGATCGTTATTTGAGGCAAAACGAACGGAAATATGTGATAAAAGAAAAGAACCGACCAGATGATGCTTAACTCCTTTAGATCTTGTCAAACATGCATGTGGCTACAATATATACATTGAACATAAAAGGCTAAAATACATTTAACCTCATTGTGTTTTATCCCTTGGTATGTTATGTCTTCCTCTATTTTAAAAATGGACTTATCATCTCCTTTGACTACTAGTTAAAGAAGTTTAGAATTCAAATTTATCCTTATATTATGTTAATATCACCGCAATTATACATGTTGCATTTTTTTAGGCAAAAATGTCTTTTAGTCTTTTGTTGACTATAATACATTACATTGCTATATTTTTTATTTTATTTCATTATGCCCTCTATTTTAAAATAAAAATTATTTTAAGTATTGATTACATTTTGACAGTTAATAAATAAAAAAGTAAAAAATTGCTAAAAATATCATTGTCTTCTCAATTATACTTCATCACCATTAATTTATGAAAAAAATATAAAAAGAATGTACAGTTGTGGTGATGTTATAGCAATACAAGGGTAAAAAAAAATTGAATTTTAAGCTCATTTGACTGGTGGTCAAATGGAGTAATAATTCTATTTTTAAAATAGAGGGAGTATAAAGTATCAAAGGATAAAACACATGAGGTTAAATGTATTTTAGCCGGATAAAATTAGGCATAAGATCAAATCACACATCTCCGTAAGTTTAAACATTACTCGAGGTTCCTTATTTACAAAAATTAGTGATGATTCCTATAATAGATTTTAAGAATGGATTAATCGTCGTGTAAAAGTAATCACAATAATACTTAATCGTAGTTCACAAATTAATGAACTCGTACATTTTTAAAGGGGAAGGGAAAGTTGGAACACTGCAATAACTATCACTTAATATCATAATTAAACTGGTTTGCTTGGGTTTTTCTCTATTTGTTTCCATACAAGACCTTCGATCCAACCCAAATTACATTGTAAACGGAAGGTGTAAATGTCTTCTGACATTCAACTCACAAAGAAAAGGAGAGACATGACTCGTAAGGATTGAACCAAAGTGACACTCAACCTATTTCATTAAAATTTCATAAATAGAGAGTCAAAGATTCAATTAATTACTTGCTTCATGAAATTAACTTGTTAAGTGAGAAACTTGTTGGGAAGTTGGCGACATTGTTCTTGAGCATCTACCTGCGTATATAAATCTAAGTACGTATAGATTATGGTGCCCCCATGAATCTTAATTACGAAAATATAGATTCCAAAGTGTTAGTTTGTTGTTAACATGGTTTCCACTCTTGAAGCAGCCAATAAGTTACCCTAAGTAAATCGTATCATACCTAACATCAATGATGGAAGAAGATCACGAAGAAGACTCATAAGCACGTCTTGCTGCGTGAGCCCAACGAGAGGAATTGGAAGAGATGAAAGTGAGTTTAATCTATAATTTTGGTGCTTAATTGTCTTTATTCTCAAAGTTCTTGTTAGTTCTAACTCAGGCTAGATTCTAGGCCCACTTACTAGATTCATGTGTATTAGTTTGATTAGGCCGAACACCCCTAATCAAATTAACTTGAATCATCAGCACAGAAGCTCCACATACCTTGTTATACACAACAAATGGCCTAGCCAAGAAGCGTAATTATATATATACGTATATAATGCATTATATTTCTAGTTATATGTCTCCTCCTATTATTTTTCGATAGTCGATAACTACACATAATTATTACCTTGATACTAAAGCGAGGCTAAGTACCAACCTTTTGTAAATGTACAAAAGTTATATAATATGGATGACAATGGGCTGACTTATGAGCCAATTTTGCTATTTTTTTAAAAAAAATAAAAGTGTAAAATGTATTTTTTTTAATTGGATCCGGCCTAGACAGCCTAGACCCAAGTCCCTCGAAATCTAACTCTTCTAAGTAAAACGATCGGGTAGGTCTAAATCTAGGCTTAACTTATAGATCGGCTCATTAAAAATATTTAAATCTGAGCTCATGAGCCGAGTCATTGTCATCCCTATATATTAACTTATCAATAGAAGTTTGTTTCTCTTAATGACAAATCCTATAAATGTGTCTAACCAACAATTTTACATACTATTTCCCAATGCTTATGAACTTTTGTTAGAAACTCTACCATTCTTATTAATACTTTGTTGTACCTAATGAGATTTCCACTTTTAATCTAGATTTCTTATCCTTGTAATCAAATAACTCATGAACTTGCTTATTAAATACTAAAATAGGATAAAAATAAAGAGAATATAATAAAAGGACAAAAGAATTCTTTGAATGCATGATTTTTATTTTTGTATAATGTGAAACTTATAATCATTATCTTTTCAATGCATATTAAATAAATTTTAAAATATACACATAATAACCTGTAAATAACGTATATTAAAAAAATTATATTGATTTAAGTGACTCTTTAGAATCCAAACTCTTGTACCCAAAGAATCTTTAATACTTAAGGAGTCTTATAGAGACTTCATGTAACTCAAATTTAGAACCTCAAATATTTGAAGATTTTTAAAGGATCTTCTCTGATCACTTGAAGCACCATAAAGATAATGTCATAATATTTGTTCTTGAGTATGGACTTCAACTTTACATATCATCCCAACTTAGAGTGCTACTTCCATGATAGGAAGTTGGAGACTCATCTTGAAATCTGTTTAATAGTGAAGTTGGCAAGTTGTCACTAATCAACATGTAACCTTTTTGTTAAAAGCCAAAACTCGATTTCTTTGTAAAGTCTCTTCGGTACTTTGCGGTTTTGGCTTGGAATCAACCACAATAAAGATGACAACGACATTTTATAAAAAGAAGAACTTAATAAAATATGACATTCTATGCATTGCTTAGGGAAAAAGGTACAGTTCTAACACAATACCCTCTAATCTATAGATAATGACTTATTTCCAAGATTAGAAAATAAAAATGATGAAACTCACTTTATTGGGTCATTTTACTGATTGAATTTTGGGAAAGAAAGCATGTAGAATTATTGAATTATAATTCTTTAAGTTTAAACTAAAGATAGAAAGATAAAACAAAACATTCTGTAATAAAAAGTTAAAAGAGTCAAACACCTCATCAATAAGGTTGGGATAATGTTAAATTATTCATCCCAACCTCTATCCTAATTGGATAATTAGCTAATATTCCTGTTTATGAATCCACAAATGAAGTTAAAGGGAAAGTAAGAAGGGAAATTTTGTTGTTTGCCTTCAAAAGGAAAAGAAGAAAAAGCAAAGTTCCTTTTTTATTTTAAATTCAAATCCACCTATCACTATCCATACAGCAAAATTTAGTTTTTGGGGATTGAGGAGCTTTCATCGAATCTAATCTAGAGAAAGCGTTAGTTAGGTCACATAAGTTTTGTAGCGGACATATCTCCTACACAGAATCAAATTCCATTCATATTCCCCTTAAAATAAGTTTCTGATATCAACCCTGATCTATATGCATCGATCTGTAATGTCCCCACCGTCCTAGAATCTAATATTCATTTTCAAATATGTTTTATTTTTCCCTCTTATCTTGTGTAAGCGTCAGCAGACAAGACGCATTACTAGTTCTGAGATAAATATGTATGTGGCCAAGGTGAAGATGACAGAAGATGGTGGATGGAGAGAAGAGGATTGCCAATAACAACAGTAACAAATTAAAAACAATTAATATATCTTTAGTTAAAGGATCTCCAAAAAGTGGTCTCGAATTTAGTCCCAACATCTCGAGGGGGACCAAATAGTGTCTAAAAGCATGACGTGCTCGTAGATGTTAAATGCACGACTCTAAAAGAGAATTCCTCGTGTAAATCACCTTGTAATGATGGTGTCGCATTTTGTACAGTTTTCAGTTGAGTTGATGAGGATATGTATTGATGGGTTTACTAGGTTTTCGTTAAGTTCCATGCAATTTATGCTGAACTATGTTCTTAGGTTTTTGTTAAGTTCCATGTAATTTATGCTGAACTATGTTCTTGGTGGCTTGGAGTAGGAACAAGTGCTAAGGTTTTGGGAGATGTCAAGTTTTTAAGCTGGAGAAAAGGTTTTAATTAGTGAAGGAAAAGGGTTCTTAGGTGGGTTCTTAGTGTAGTTTAAAGTGCTTTCTTTTAAAGAGAAATTAAGTTTTTAGGGTTCGACTTTAAATTAAACTAAGGGTAGGAGTTCGATATTCAGTGATCATATAAAAAACTATCAAGTTTTCAGAAACTAAACAAGCTTCTGCATCAGCTTAACATGTAAATTTAGTTATCTGGTGTCCTTTAAGGATTTAATAAAGTTTTAAGTTATGGATTGTAATATTACAAGTTTGAATTTCAATTTTTGTCTATATTATATGGAAAATTACTATTCATAATTTAAAACTTTGGCAATACCTACTTGTAATGATGTTTACCACATATTTCAAACCACATGGTGTCTAAAATTAACCTACTAACACTAACCAATGGATTGACAATTTCATTAAGACCTAACTCGTGAACTCTGATTTCAACTATGGAGGACATATCAAGCTGAATAGTTCGCGAGAAGAAAGTGCCTGGGTGACAAGTGTTGAATAGTCAAAAATAATGGCTCATTCTAATCTCATATTAAAATATTAGAAGTTTTGGGAGGTTGTTTTACTTATAAAAACAACCTCCCTCCTTAGTTATCATGATCCCAACATCCCAAAAATCTTACTAAATTTTTGGTATTATTTTACTTGTATTATTTCCTTTGAAATAGTGAAATATCAATTTAGTAGTGTCCGAGGAAGTAGGCATAATTGGCCGAACCTCGTTAAATTCTGGTGTTCTCTATTTTGTCTATTTAATAGCTATTGTCGGGTATAGTTGTAGTAATATTAATAGCACAATATATTACTAGTAATATTACTAGTAATATATTGTGGTATTAATATTACTTGTTTCGGTATTATTCTGTCTAGAAAAGTGGTATTTAAGTTGTCCAGTGTGACGCACCACTTACCTGGAAATTTTACCTTGGAGTAATTTTTTAGTACAATATTTTACACTCTATTCACTTGTGCAATAGTGCTCAAGGTAAATTTATTATTACTGGTGGAATTAACCCAAATTTCCACAACAACAAGCTTCGAAGGACAGCTCATAGATGCATATAATATACGTTGAATTGTCCAATACGAAGGCTGCTATGTGGAAGCATAGCACCATGTGTTTCTCCACTAACTTCAACCACATTAGTTACGTTAATCGCATCTCAAACATGATAAACAAATCATACCAATTAACGTTATCTAGATTCGAGATTCCACTAGCTACCATCCCCATCATCATTATTGGCGTGTTATGTAATCTTAATTAATTGATCGTCACCAAATTAATGTTCCTTTTTTGTCGTTTGCTTTGGTAATAATTTGTCTTGTGATCGTGAAAGGGAACAAATAATTCACAGAGAGGACTCGGTGGTTGAAAAGGTTTTGATATAAATATAAATGGTGATATGTGCCAATACATTTCTCATTTATTAATAATTACTGGACTTGAATACTTCATATTTTTAAAACCCAAGTAACTGAAATTTTTTGGCATGTGTAGACAGTTTTACAATATTACTTGAGCGAGTAAAAATTGCTTGACTAAGTAGAAATTAGTAGAATCTAAGTTCTCTTTCTCGAAACTAAAAAGAAAAGAAGATAACCATTGAACTCATATATTGTCCGATATAAATATCTTTGACATTTGTCTTATTACAAGAATTGAATTTGAAACATTTAAATTGGATTTAATGAAATAAGATAGGGTAAATTAAAAAAATTTTAAACTTTACTCAATTTTACAATTATATCCTGAACTTTAAAAAGTGGTAATTAAATACTCAAACTTTCAATTTTTTAATTATAACCTGATGTTAGTACTTCTGTTAACATTACTGATATGACTTGCTACATAAAATAGAAAATCTAAACACTTATACATGTCAAACTTAATTAGATTTAAGTAAACTACGTCGATTTGTGATTGAAATCTCTAAATCAAACTTGTTGCCTAAATCATTGGAATTGAAAACCCTAAATTAAATCGTTCTCACATAAAAAGAAAGAGGACCTAGGGTGGCAAATTGGGATGTCATTAAAATTGTTACAAACTGTGTCGTTATCTCGCACCGACATGACATACTTTAATTTAGGAATTTAATCCCAAAATAATGTAGTTTAGTTAAGTTTAATTAGTTAAACTTAGTTAAGTCTAACGTGTATAAATGTTTAGGATTTCTGTCTTATGTGGCAAGTCACGTCAGCAACGTTAATGAAAATATTAACGTTAGGCTAGAATTGAAAAAAATGAAAAATTTGAGTATTTAATTACCACTTTTTAAAATTCGACTTATAATTGTAAAATTGAGTAAAGTTTGATTATTATTTTAATTAACCCAATAAGATATCATGTGAAAAATTAATAGTTTAAGTTTTGAAATTTTCTATTTTGACATGCTGAGAAATTGGTAAATTATCCGTAGAACTAAATTTGAAAAATATGAACTCGATTTAATGAAATAAGATACCATGTGAATATCGATGCACAACCAACAGAAATCGAAATGCAGAATGGCATCGAAACTCACAAGTTGTGGCAGTGATTGTTAGGTCTTAGGGTGGTAGGATGTATATGGTTCAGTTTTGAAGAAATTATGGTTTAGTTCAGGCAGACCTTATTTTATTACCTTTCTATAATCAATATGCATTCTCAAAGTTAGTGGAAGTCTGCAATGAGTGTGCTTGAATATGCCAATCTCACGATTTTATACCTCTTACCTATTTCGTTTCACAAGAAGAAACAGCTTGCCTCTGTAATATTTTTACTATTTATCGATACCAACACAATACCGTACTAAAACTAAATTTGATACTACCACCGTGCTATATTCATACTGATTAGTGAGTTTTATAATAAAAATGAACAAACAAAAAGCTAATTAGTCGCAGAACCCGAAGAAGGGTGAAGGTCTGGTCAGTCTAAGATTGCCTTCATAACCATGAAGTTACATCTTCTAAGCACATACCAGTTCTTTTTAACAATAAATTGTGAATGTATCTTAACTGTGGTCAGAACATAATAAACTTTAGTGGTCTTATACTTATAGAATTATGTTTATATTTTAAAAACTTGCAATTGTTTTTCTATATCCAGGTCTTACTGCTGAAGCAGATTACGTCTCAGGTATGAACTTGCAAGAGTGGGGCAAGTCAACACCAGCCACAGGCGACTCCACCATGGCTCAGCCTTTTCAGCAACCCCAATGGACCCACTCCTCATATGGCTGCACCACCTCTCACCGGCAACGCGTGCTTCCATGTCACTCTCCTGACCTCTCTATCCCAGGTCTTCATAATTCTAAACTCTCTAGTGACATCCATTATTTTAGATTCTTTGAAACTCTGGAGAGAAAGTGAAAGATAGAGATTTGTGCCAAGTTTTTATCTACACATAATACCCTACATTCCATGTGAATGTGATCATTTTTCTCGATCAGCACGAGCAGACATGAATTTTATTTATTTATCCTTTATTAGCCTTTTTTATGCTTGCAACGTAACAGTGACAAATAGTTCCAGCTCACTCTTTCTCGACACACCATGAGACCTATACATGTAATGGAAATATAATATCCCTCAAATGTATGAAGGGGATCCTCTTTCTAATTTTAAGATGTTTAACTCTGTCAAATACTCAAAACAATGTCATTTTAGTTATTAAATAGAATTGGACAATTTAGACGGAAAAAATTGGACAAAAGATCTGAGCTCCAAATATATACCCTTAAAAGATACAGTATTATGCTCTCCCATTGATAATATGTTAAGAGTAGGGTACGGTTGTGTAAGTACATTTAAAGTGTACTGTATGTTTTCTTAGATAAGCTCTATTTTAATTGTCTAGACTAATTTTATTACTTATATTGTAGCTTTGATGGGTTCGGAAATAGCCTCTTTATTAATTAAAGAAAAAATTGTGTATTATTGAATCTCTTTAGACCTTGCGTTTAAGCGAAATTATTCTTGAGTTGTTGTTCTTATTATTTATGGGATTTCCTAACTCCCTATTCAGATGCCCAATTAAAGGACTACAACCATTGTGTTGGGTCTTCTTTTGTGTGTGTGACAATTAAAAAGTCTACCGATTCATACTCATCTTATACATATTTACAAGATATAGAAGAAGTCTGTTTTTAGTATTCCTTTAGAATGTATATAACAATTCATACATTAGATATATTCAACAAATTATTATAAAAAATCAATATTTAAGATTAATGGATAGATTTTACCTAAATATTAAATTAATTATTTGATAAGTTAATAATTTAAAATTAAGCTATAGATTTTACTTAAATATTGAGTCAATTATTTGATAAATAAATAGTTTAATATTAAGTGATAAATTTTACTTAAAAATTAATTGTGAACTCTTAATACTAAAATAAACTAATCAATATACATGAAATTCTGTAAAATTAATTTATTAGTCTCAAACTCAATAAGTCAAACATTAGAGAGACTTAAAACTTGACCTTTCATCACCGGAGACCCCATTTTGGAGCAAAAATTTAGACTATATCTCAATTTTGCTTGTCATATCCTTGCTCAGAAGCCTCTTGATCCTCGAAGCTTTGCTTATCAGAACATTTCTGTAATATTGCATTCTAGATCCCGTGGCCAGTCTTTGAATTTTTGGAGTGTTTTGTGAGGAACCCACGTAATGTACGGTGAAGATCTAATTGTCGGCGGGGCCAGTTCATGCCACCTTCATAAGCTCCCCTGATATTTAATTACAATACATAATATTTGTATAGATAATCGAGACAACTAGTTATTGGAGATATAGAATGCTTGTTGCATGTGATTCACCTTACAGCAGGCTGAACTGTTCTTTTTGATGATTGTCAGAAGCATTGTAGGGCCTTGTGATTCTCAACAATTGTAAACATTAAACTAATGTTTTGTAGTTGTGTCTAGGAGAGTTACTGTTATAGTTTTCTCCAAAATTTCTTTTATCTGCCTGCATTGCTGGACTTGTCTGGGGCATCTCTTCCACAAAACTTGAATGATATTGGCCAATGCACTGGGATTTGTTTGGCATGCCTCAAACTCCAGACGCAACCTTTCTTTGGTTTCTGTGATCATATGTATGTGTCAGAGAGAAAGAGAAACAGATAAAGAATCTTAAATTCTTCTTCGTCTATATTTTATTCCTTCTTTTGCAGTATATACTGACTGAGAATGTGAAAAGCAAAGGCCTTTCATTAGGAAACAAGCTGTTGCTGGTTGAAGATTTGGTGCAACCAGTAGTAGTACTGTTGGCCTTTTTCTGGAAAGGATTCTATTCTCTTCTGCTTCTTCTCCAAATTCAAAGCATAAGTTTTTGATTCTTTCATCAGCTATTCAAACTGTTACAGGTTAGAAGATCAATCTTTCATCTTTTTCTTTCATTCACTTTTCCATGAATTCTGTGTTCCGAAACGTAGAATCATTGGAAGAAAAGATACTACACGTTCAGCATGCATTTTCATGGTATTGTCCATTTTCATGTTTTTGCCTTTATGGCTTAGCGCTCTCTGAACTGATCTCAACCAAGAACTTATTCCTTGCACTTCTCTGTTGCTTACATATTAATCGTTGATGAGTTTCTTCATTTGTGTCTGACTTCGTTCTCGTTGTAGAAGAATAAGGATTTAGAGCCATATGATTACAAGCAAAGAATAGAACCTTGCTTCTTCTCTTCATGGTCAGGGACTAGGGATCTTCTGTGTCTTTAAACTGCATTTAGTTTTGAGGTTTCATATAATGTGCCACTGAAAGGTTTAATATGGAAAGTAAGGAAATGACAAGATACAACGTTGATTTTTCGTATTGGAAGAAGATTTTTGTGCCCGGAATTAAGATTGTGGCCCAGGAAGAGAAGATGAGAAAAAAAAAGAGAAGTCGACAAACAGACAAATTATACAAAGTTGTTGAATGATGTTATAGATGCATATATAATTGTTCGTTATTAATGCTTTCCTTTCAGTCCTTTTCGTAACTAGAACTCCTTATCATCGATAGAAGAGACCTCGTTAGTGTTTACCGTTTTCTACTCGTTGTACAGGTGAAAACAGTGAGTTGCAGAGATATCTTCAATCTTTAAATTTGATCCTGATGAATTCCTGAGCACATGGAAGGGTTCTTCGATTACCAGTTACAATAAATTTCTGTTTCTATAGTGGTTGGTCTAACAGGCAGTTTCTATGGAGAATCTTCTCAAGCCTTGCGACAAGGAATACATGAGAATGGCCATGTTGAAGCACGAAGAAACGTTCAGAGAGCAGGTAACTCTTCCCCATCTCTTGTCTATTCGGATTTTCAAACCGAATTGCAATTCTTAGCCTGAAAATACTGTTGCAGGTAAACGAACTTCACCGTTTATATCAAGTACAGAAGACTCTGATGAGAAGAAGTGGAAGTTATTATAGGCCTGATTCGAGGAGTGAAGAAATATGGAAATCGAAGAAAGGCATCAGCTTCAATCACACTATTAATGCTCATGATATGCAACAAAAGTCTATGGTGGCATTTGACTTGGAGAGACCTGCAGAAGAGTATGTTGCAGAGTCAAATGGCGACAGACTTTTAGACCCCATAGATGAGAGTGAGATCAAGCTAACACTAGGGCCAACGAGTTACAGTCGGGGAAAGAAACCTGAGACACCTCGGACTTCAGATTCAGGGCAAAGCTTTTGTTCATCTTCCACAGGATCAAGCCATATCAACAGGACAAATCAAGCAAACCGTCAAACAACGTATTCAACTAGAGAAGAAACCGTTCAGATTCCTGACATGGCCTTGGAGTGCAAAGGTGGTGGGAGTAAAAACAGTGTTGAAGTTGAAGAACGATTTACCCAGGAGAGACTGAAACAGCCTCCTTGGCTTTTCCAAATTTTGAGTCTGAACATGACTTGAAAATATCTGCCTTACTCTAATGTGATGAGGACTTTTTGGACTTGTTCCCATCCACTAGTTCCGTAATTGATGTTCGGATCCCTTTTTTCTTTTTCCTGGTCAGTTTCTTGTTTGATGCGTGTCTTGTGTAAAGATAACCTTTATCCAAAAGAGTATGATTCGTGGCCCCATTGCTTGGAAAGCCAATTACAATCTAATCAGTAAATGCGAATGCTCGACTTGCATCTTTTCTGAACTTTCTTTACGTACTTAATCATCTAAATATAATACTGACATGCTTTCAAAATCATCAGCTAAATATTCACAATTTTCTAAAGCTTGCCAGCATCAATTGTCCTCAACTGAACGAGACTAACCCACTGAAAGCTTTGTTGATTGAAATAGCCAAAGGTTCGATCTTGAACAAGTATGAAAGATAAAATCATGCTGATAACTTCAAATACTATTTCGTTCGCACAAGTAGAAAAGACCCGGTTGTATCCGGCATGATAACCTTGACTTCTATCGGTAAAAAGTATTTATATTCTTGAACAAGATGGCAATTTCAACTTTATGAAAATTGTAATTGGGATAGAACTTTGAAACCATTTATTTAGTCTGTATCACATTTTCTCCGATATCAATACGGATCTTTATATACTTCTGCACAATGTATGTTCCCTGGACTTAAGTAGATCCTACAAAGCCACTTTGACTGTGTTATTAACTGGTATGTCTTACTGGAAGTGCTACTGAAATTATTAACTTGTGAAACAGGAGAAGCCAAATGGAATATGAAGTCAGTGAGGGCCGACAGGTACCTAACGCTTCTTTTTAGATGCACGAGAGACATGGCTGCCTTTATAGACCAAAAGAGTCCAGAGGGATCTTTAAAAATAACCATTTTAGCTTCTTTAAAGAACAGTCTGTGGCTGATAACTTCCACTGTCCAATAGAAGTAGCAGGCGTCGATGTGTTTGTCGGCTGTGGGACAATGTTGGATTCCAGGCCTATTTAGTAAAAGTGATATGTGCCTAGCCTTACAGGGGTATGGATCCACCATAGGCATTCATACATGAAATTTCAGAAACTACATACCTCCTACACACAGATTACCAAGAATAAAGCGTTACTCCTAGCTAGCCTGCCCCTTGAGTATTCTTAAGACACATTGGCGTTCATGATTCAGAAGTAGGAAAAATATAAAATTTGCTTGAGTAGGGATTCTTGTCATCAGAAATCAATATGGAAGCAGTCTTCATCGGGTAATTCTTGTAGCATTGGACTAGTTACCATTAACCGGAGTCAATCTGATGGGTGAGACCCTAAAACTATTCAAGTTCTCTAATTCATCAATCTCTGGATCAGACATCACACAGAATATGGAATGAAACTATTATATACAGTGATATCATACAAGAGAAGGAGATATACAGAGGTATATATGAATTTGAAACAGACAACAGCTGATGTAAGAGGTTGAATTGTTCAGAAAGAACGGTCCCAAATTTCAGAAATATACCTATTTATCAGGATATGGAATGCCGCCGATCCTTGCTTGGCCTTGTTTTGGTTTTGGAATTGGAGGGTGTGACTCCATCAGCTCGTACGAAAGGATAAAGCCTACCAAGCTTTTTCGAGACTGAGTTTATGAATGATTTTCGAGGCAAAGGGGGTTTATCAGAAGCTGACATTGGGCTGCCTATAGCTGATCTATTTGTAGATCTTTCAATTTCGCTCAACTTCATCTTCATTTTAACTAGTTCCAATTTCAGGTCTTGGTTCTCTCTTTTCAAGCTTGAAAGTTCATCAGAAACTGTGTCATTGGGACAAAAGCTGAGTCTAGAAGGAAGAACAGGGGAATCTCCACCCGTGAAACCACCATTCCTAGCATCTCTAAGGCGATGTTGCTCGTAATAAAGCACTTGAACAACAGTCTGAACAGGAAGGCGATCATTTTGAGCAGCATGAGCACAGGCCTCTCGAGATAGTTTCTGGCAATCCATTAAACTGCAGACTTTCTTCCTCTCCAAGTCGGTTAAAGCAGGATGAGCCTATTGATCAAAAAACAAACTTATGATAAGGAAATCCAATAAAAGAACAAGCGTGATTATCACTATATAGGTTACTACTCTTAGTTTTCCATTAACTATCCTAAAGCTTGAAGAAGCTGCTTTAAGAGATTATCGTTTAAAAGATTCAACATAGCAACACTCGATGAATTTCAATATTCTAATAGAACATACTGCGAGATTTGAACTACATAAGAAGGTAATGAGGAAGAGTGCACCTTGAGGTAGATATCTACGGCTCTGTACATTCCATCATCTGTTACCCTTGATTGTTCTGGAACAAGTTCAGCAAGACCAATGAATTTTGCAACAGATAAGTTGCGATCAGAAGCTATTTCAGCTAGGTAGTTTTCCATCAACTTCCCAATTCGTTCCATATCACTAGGCAACGGTGAAACAAACTCATCATCTGTTTGATACCCATATTGGCTCCGTTCTGCTTCATATTCAAGGTAATTAATCATTATGCTTTGAACTGTGTCTACATCAAACAATGTATCTCCTGCGAATGAATATGAAGGGATCAACAGATCGTCCAGGACAGCTTGTCCTAATTGTAAGGCCATTCTCTTCTCCATCTCAAGCCGGCAAGCGACCGTTGTCTCCAGGAATATTGAAGCTCGGAGTAACATGGAAAAGAAACTAACAGACATTGCATTCCTCTCTTTTGGAAGAAGACTGACAATTGTCTCTAATACAACTCTCTTCTCATGTTCTTGTTGTGGTTCAATCTTCTTCCTTCCTTTACCAAGTGTTTCCTGTTCCAGAAAGAAAGATTATGAACACATAAACCGTATGTGATAGAATCGGCGAACCAAGTATTTCAGGTTGATATCTCACCAAACCTCGTAGAGCTTTCTGTGCGTAGAGCATTAAAATAGGTCCGAGGTCATATTGTTTAAACCCTCTTGCCATCATAGCTATCAGAACTTTTTGGAACATATCAATCCTGAGAACTGTCAAGTCTTCAGCCCACCAATCAACAATTGTCTTTGGCTGGCAAACCATCGAAGAAATTACGCCCTCACTTCCACCATCTGACCTACCTGTTGTAGAGAATTGGCTTTCTTCGCAGGCTATAAAGGCAATTGCATCTATGCATCTGCTTACTACTTTTACTTTCTCAGCCAGAGGAAGGAGGTTTTCTGATAGATGCAAGATGGAAACTGCACCAGCAAGGCTCTTTAGTGCAACTTCATTCAAATATGCTTCACTTCTTGCGACTAAATTCCCAACTGCGTAGTCCTCTGTCATCTCTAGAAACTCTGCCACACATCGGAGCATGGCGATGTTTTCTATACTCATTTCAAAGTTGATTCCATAGCAGAATTTGGTTGCAAGTTCAAATGCTTCTGCTCCACCAGGGATATTTGGAATTTGGACCTCAGAGAGATCAGCATCACTAGATTCTGATACCACTTTCCTTATGTATCCACACTTTGAGACCAGCGGGAACTGCAAACGAAGCAGAAGCAGAATTAACAAATCATGAAACACAAACTATTATGAGACTGAGATTCTCCAAAACTGTAGTTGCTTCTTGACAGAAGTTGGGAATACAAACGAAAAGTCAACTCACAATTTATTGCAATAAATATATTGCTATTTGTTCTTCAAGTTCATTGTGGCTAATTAAAACAGGAAACAGTAGTCAGGATCGACTCACACCTTATGCAATTTAAAAGAAGCTCCTCCGGCATGAACTGTGACGTCGCTGGGTATTTCCTGGGAGACAATCCTGTAAAAGTTCATGGTTGGAAATCTGTTATTTAAGTAACAAATACAGATAGCATAATTAACAAGAACCTGCAACCTTTTATGAAGAAAATGATAAAATAGAAAAGATAGGTATCGAACCATTCACTAGTTCTCTTCATGGCAGGGGACAGAAGCTCCGTCTTTTTGGCGGCCATGTTACTAGTATTTGTGGGCACAGGTTCTTTGTGACCAAGTTCTACCACTGCAGATATAGAGGGATGTCTAAATGATCATCTCTTAATCAGGGACTCACTGACAAGCCAAAGCAGAGAGAAATTCAGATGGAGCTGGGTGTGGTGAATGACCATATCTATCTACTACCCAATGCTTCGTTGGAAATTATATTGAGCAGTAATAAGAGCTCGAGCGTTCGTCTCTAACACCATTGATGTTTAGTTACAGTATAGAATTCATTTTCAGCCTCAAACAACAATGAGCAGTTGGTAGAGTTCCAATGTCAGGCCTCTTGTCTCTTCCAATATTATCCACCTGGAAACTATTCATGTCCACAAAAGTATCCATCTTTATTTCCTGTTGCTTGTATGTAAAAAGGACTACGCTTAGTAGGATGAAGACAAAGGTGAAGAGGAAAAGTAAAAGTTGTTGACTAATGAAAGGGGTATACCTCATTCCGAATCCTCATATTTCAAGTCTAACAATTTATGCTTGCCATTTTGGCATTAAGATATAAACAGAACCTATCAGATTGCAGTTAGACTTGATGGCATGACCCCTCCAAAACGCCAATTACTTATGTTTTTTTCTTTTTAATAATGAATATCAAATCTTAAGAGGTGGTCCAAGAATTCACGAGACTAAAAATTAATTAGAACCAACTCATAGTTTAATTTTTTTATGAAAACTCTTCAAAGACACTTGAATATTAAAATGAGAAATTGAGATACTTAAATGTTATAATGAGAAATTGAGATTCTTACTATCAATTTAATTAAATTCTTTACTTAATTTACTAAATAACATATTAAGATCATAAAATTTTTAATTAATTTCGTTAATTTCATATATAATCTATCATGATCATAAAATTTGTACTATATATTATCAAAGATTTATTCAATACATGATGAAAATGTAATAATTGCAAATTCAAGAATGATATGCCTTCTTTTTTTGAAAAATAAAAGGAATTATATTAATAATAGCAAAAACTACAAAATATCATTACAATAATTCACTTAATCGACCAACAAATTCAAGATTCTCTAATAGTTATATCAGATTTCTAGGGTAAAAATTGCTTGTTGTATTGACCCACTTAATGGGTAATATATATATACAAAGAGTATAAC